>JAGKTI010005052.1:26038-44540 GCA_018397915.1 Birgus latro
ATGGAGAATGTGAGTGAATTTAAGTACTTGGGCAGTGTGATGAGTAAGGATGGTAGTCTGGAGGGTGAAGTGCTCGAAAGGGTACAGCAGGGAAGGAAGGTTGCTGGTTCGTTGAAAGCAGTGATAAGAAACAGGGAGGTGAGCATGGAAGTGAAAAAGTTGTTACATGACAGTATTGTGATACCAACTCTGACATATGGAAGTGAAGCTTGGACCCTGTTGGAAGGACAGAAGTCAAGAGTGAGAGCAGTGGAAATGAGTTATTTGAGAGGAGCATGTGGAGTCACATGGAGAGACAGACTAACAAATGAGGAAGTGAAGGAGCGTTGTGGTGTGGTTGAGGACACGATAGGAAGCGTTAGGAGAAACACGTTAAGGTGGTTTGGGCATGTGGAAAGGATGGAGAGTGAAAGACTGACGAAGAGAGTGTATGTGAGTGAGGTGGAGGGGGCAAGAGGGAAGGGGAAGCTGACGATGAGATGGAGGGATGGAGTGGAGAGGTATATGAGAGAGGGGGGTGTGAGTTGGGACCGTGGTAGTGAAACGGCACGGGACAGAGTGACATGGAGGCGATTTGTTTGTGGCCACCCCGTTCGGGATTGAGGCATCTGGCAATAGACAGATAGATAGAATTTCCCCTTTCCAGGGCATCACCCTTCCCTTTGTACACATTTACAATTACACTCCTCAGCCAATCATCTGGGACAACACACTCATATATAATTCTATTTATCAGGTCAGTGACTAACCTCACCCCAGTATCTCCTGAGGCCTTCAACATTTCGGCAGTCAACCCAGACACACCTGCATTCTGCCTATTGCCTGACTCACAGTAACAGCGTCAATCAAAGGCCAAGGCCCAAACACTGGATCAGCTGGCTCCAAACCTTCCCTATCCCAATCAAACTCCTCATTCAACAACCGGCTATAATGCTCGCTCCGTGCATCTTTAATATCCTCACTATTTACCACTACCCTTCCTTCATCATTCTTCACACACTGCTCACCTACAATGTCCCGATTATCCCTCTTCACCTGATTTGCCACCCTAAAAACCATATTTTTCCTTCCTCCATGATTTAGATTATCAAGTAAAAGTTTCTGTGACTCAGACTTCACTCTGTATACCTCTCTTCTAGCCTTGCGCCTGGCAGCCAAGTACTCCTCCCTGTTACCACCCTTCTTCCATTCCCGAAAAAGCCTTCTTTTCTCCTTAACTGCAGATTCTACACCTCATTGTACGAGAAATAAAATCAGAAATTAAAAATTCTGGTGATATGTAGTATCTGTACCATGTTTTGGCCTTCCTGCAGCATCTCCTATTATAAATAATATCCCAAGCCTACGCAATTCTATGAACACAGACCTTGACAGGTCCCCATGAAATCAGTTATTATAGTATCAATTAATTAATGTTAAATATATTTATAGAATGACGGGGAATCGTCTTGGGTGTGAATTGTCCTGACGGGGAATTGTCCATGTTTTGACGGGGAATTGTCTGACAGTGAATTGACTTCACGGCGAATTTTCCCAGTAGCCCACATCACTCCTCGCAGCGTCGCTGTATGTGAGGATATTTTCGCAGCTCTACACATTTTTGTATTGTTCAGACATGCCTCCCATGTGCCCCGCATCATCTCCAGCATCGAGGAAGCCCTCTGCAAAGAAGCAGCAGCACCATACTCTAACTCTGGAGAGCAAATTGGAAATTATGCCACGAGGAGGGGCAGGGAATCTCAGAGATTGGGAGTGCTTTAGGCCTTGCAGTTTCCACCGTTGGGCCTGTGACCAAGAAAAAGGAGATGTACAAGAAAATGGCCACCTCATTCTCTACACTGACAAGTGTTACTTACTTGTGACCAAGAAAAAGATGTACAAGAAAATGGCCACCTCATTCTCTACATTGACAGGTATTACTTACTTCTACAGTTATTACCTACTTCAAAATAGGAGGGGTAAGGTTTAGGTAGGGGGTCCGAGGGGGTCCGTGAACGCATCCCCCCCTTTTTATGTATATTTCAATGGGGAAAATTGCTCCAATATATGAAATTTTGTTTTACGAAAGCTTTTTCCGGTCCCTATCCCTTTTGTATATCGAGGACCCACTGTACTACTACTACTACATCTATTATGCATCCACTTATCACAAATACTGCACATGATGGAGTTACTTCCCACAACCTTGTGGCAAAATGCACATGGTCACTCTCCTTTTGCTTTGACAGTACCGCCACCAGCCCTAGATATAATCACTTTTGTTTTATCCACATTTACTCTCAAACCCTCGTGCCCCATTCTGACTCTCCACCTCCTAAATCCTTCCTCCATCTCCCTTTCATTCTCTGCAGTCACCACCAAGTCATCAGCATACAACATCTCCCATGACAGTCCATTTCTGAAGTCACATGAGAAAGCTTCAGGTGCCATGACAAACAATACAGGGCGCAAGGCTGACCCCTAATGCAAACCAACATTCACGGAAAACTCATCACTCAAAAATCCATTCACTCACGCCTGATGGTGAGCACCCACATACAGAGCCATATCCATTCTAAGCAGCCACTCCTTGATCCCAAGTTTTCTCACTGCCCACTTCACCACCTCCCTAAGGACTCTGACAAAAGCCTTCCTCAAATCAACAAAAACAAAGTACAGCTTCCTTTTTTTTCTGATATATTTTTCCTGAAGTTATCAGACAATGAATATGGCATCAGTGATCCCTGTGCCTGGCATAAACCCAAACTGCATCTCATCAGTGCTCACTTTTTCCCTAATCATTCCTTCTTGGATTCTCCATTACCTTCATTATCTAGTCCAAAAGTTTTATACTTCTATAATTTCCTCATTCCAGAACATCATCCTTCCTCTTGTACACATTTACAATCACACGCTTCAGCCAGTCATCTGGGACAACACACTCACTGTATTCATCAAATTAGTAACTAAACCCATTCCTATATCTCCTGAGGCCTTCAGCATTTCAGCAGTCAGCCCAGACACACCTGCCACCTTCCCCAACTGCATCCTCAACAAGACGGCGGTGGCGGCAGAGGTGGTGGTGGTGGTGGTGGTAATAAACTTTTATAATTTCCCATAATTTCACCGTCATATAATACGACAGCTCATGGTACAACCCTGTCAACAAAGAATACCTCTTCTACAAGCATATGATCAGCTTCTTTCAAGCCCTCACCAAACACTTCCTGAACTGTTAATCCTCTACAATGATCAGTTTTCACAGTCTTGCTGCTTTTATTATCCCACCTTCAGGAAACTTTCTGTCTTGCTGCTTTTATTTTCCACTTTCAAGAAAGTTTCTGTAATGTTTTAATCCGACATCCCCTCCTTTAACCTGACAGATACAGACTGGCTTTATAATGATAATAACAATAATAATAATACTATAATAATAATAATAATAATAATAATAATAGTCTTCTGTTCCGCAAAAGTGCCAGTTCTTGCAAAGGAATTCACTAGCGTCTGACATTCTATTACACTTTTACAATTACAGCAAACCCTTGCAATAATGGACTAATTAGGAGAAAGCCTGGTCCATTATATCTGAGGGCCCCCAATGAGGTAGGATTTCAAGCACACATTTGAAAATATATGAGCAAAATGGCATACTCTTGTACTAAAAATGTAATCAATACCCATTTTACACAAACTTGGTTCATAATTTTGCCCTTTTGCAGCATATTTCACATCCTTGTCATAGCACTGCTTCATTACTAATACTGTACAGTATTACAGTACTATAGTCTGTCATTACAACTTGGCAATCACAATGAGGAGAGGGCAATATCAAGCAAGGTTGGAGAAAATAGGGTAGGAAACACTGGTACTGTACAGTATTACAGTACTATAGTCTGTTAACTCAGCTATCACAATGGGGAGAGTACAATGTAAGGCCAGGTTGGAATAAAAATGGTAGGAAACACTTGTACTGCAACCTACTACGCCCCATTTAACGGACATTGTTCATCATAGCCACTGAAAGTTCCATGGGCTTCGTGGTGTCTCTTAAATCCAACAACTGGTTGTTGAATGAAGAGTCTGACTGGAACAGGGAAGGTTTGGACCCAGCAGATCCAGTATTTGACCTTTGGCCTTTGATTGAAACTGCTACTGTGAGCAGGGCAATAGACAGAATGCATGTGGGGAAAGCAGCAGGAGTCTAGGCAGAATGCAGGTGGGGAAGGCAGCAGGTGTGTCTAGGCGGAATGCAGGTGGGGAAGGCAGCAGGTGTGTCTGGGTTGACTGCTGAAATGTTAAAAGCCTCAGGTGATATAGGAGTGGAGTTAGTCACTGACTTGATAAATACAATTATATATGAGTGTGCTGTCTCAGATGATTGGATGAAGGGTGTCACTGTAAATGGGGAAGGGTGATGCCCTGGAAAGAGAGTTATAGAGGTATAAAACATTTGGACCATATAATGAAGGTAATGGTGAGAGTGAGAGTGCTACAAGGTATGATTAGAAAAAGAGTGAATACTGATGAGATGCAGTCTGGGTTTATGCCAGGCAAAGGGACCACTGATGCCATATTCATTGCTCGACAACTTCAAGAAAACTATATAGGAATGAAAGTGATCTGTACTTTGTTTTTGTTGATTTGGAGAAGTTCTTTGACAGAATCCCTAGAGAGGTGGTGAAGTGGGCAATAAGACGGCTCGGGATCGAGGAGTGGCTTGCAGCCAGGGAAGGGTGAATGGAAATTTGAGTGATGAGTTTTCCATGAATGTTGGTGTGCATCAGGGGGTCAGTCTTGAGCCGCTCATTGTTTACTGAAGTACCTGAAAGCCTCTCACGTGGCTTCAGTAATGGACTCCTGTGGGAGATGTTGTATGACGATGATTTGGTGTTGACTGCAGAGGATGAAAGGGAGGCAGAGGAAAGACTTAGGAAGTGGAGAGATGGTATGGGGCACAAGGGTTTAAGAATAAATGCCAATATAACAAAAATGATGGTATGGGAGATACTGTCAAAGAAGAGGGAGAGTGACCATGTGTGATTTGCCACAAAGGTGTGGGAAGTAATTCCATCTTGTGCAGTGTTTGTGATAAGTGGATGCATAAGAGATGTAGTAGTATCAGAGGTAAACTGTAAGATAATGCTGATTTCATGTGTGTGGTATGTCGTGGAGAGCATACGGAGATTGCCAGGTGTGAGTAGATGGGGGTGCTCATCATCCGCTCACTTAATGTTGTGCTGCTCTTGGGTGACTGCCCTTTCCTCTCTTCTTTCCTTCCTTCTGCTTTTGTCTTTCTTTTCTTGAGTCTTTCCTCTTCCTTCTGTCTACGAGTAACTCTATACTAAGTGCCAAGCCAAATGGTTTCCCATACAACAGGAAACCATTTACAACACTGGGTGGTAACCATATAATCCAATTATGGCACCTGGTGGTTTAGTGAGTAACTGTGGCACTCCAGTTGGGTTGAGCCTGGACAGGTTTACATCCAAGGGATGGTTTGGGTTTATTGCTCACATAATGCCATTTGCCTAGCCCTGGGCTCCTACGCTCCTCATGAGGCAACACAGGATTAGATGATGAATGAATTAGTTAAAAAATGAATGGACTGACCTTGCTGGTGAGTTTCTTGAATGTGTGGATATGAGTTTTGTTATTTGGGAGACATGTTATGTGCTGGAGGTGGGGCTGGAGCTAGCTCTGTGGCTAGAGTGAGGAGTGGTTGGAAGAAGTTCAGGGAGCTGTTGCCTCTCCAGACACTGAGAGAGCTCTCCCTCTGTGCTAAGGGATCCTTGTATGCAGCATGAGCTTGGAGTTTAATGCTATATGGTAGTGAGACCTGGACAGTAATGGAAGAAAATATTCACTAGCTCAAATGTCCAGAAACTACAAGATTAGGTGAATATGCAGGGCATCCCTGAGTGTGAGGCATGAGGATGGGGAGGGGGGGGGCCTACTAGGTTTACGATGGAAGAGTTGAGAGGTAGAGAGGTAAGATGGGACTGGAGTGTATTGGTATTGTGATGAGGAGAGGTACATTGAGATGATTTGGGCATGTGGAGAGGCTGGTGGATTGTAATTGGGTGCAGAAAGTGAGAAGCGTTACCGTTACGGGTAGGGCTGTGGGGGGTAAACCGACAAAGACCTAGGATGAAGTCACTGAGCGTGACTTCAGGGATAAGAGACTGAATAGGGAAGCTGCCAGAGATCAAGCCGCATGGAGAGCTGCCATTAGATGACCAATGCTGAAGCATGCCAGCATGCTGGAGCCTTTAAAAACTAAACAAAAACAAAATGACCCGCTACACTGTACTGGGGTCCATTAAGGTGAGGGTATATAGTACACGAATTGTGACATCATTCATGTACCCTACAATACAGATTTCATCAGCATGCATGCACCTGTGCATGCACACACACACACACACACACACACACACACACACACACACACACACACACACACACACACACACCAAGTGATGGCAATTAGGAGGAGGGGAGTTAACTGGTGAGGTGAAGGCACTACAGTAATTCATAAGCTCAAATGATGTACGAATATCTTCCCATTTAATGGGCATGCTGTTGAGAGCTCTCCCATTTCCATACTTCTTTCTCTATCCCTGTTTTCGGAGCTTACCACACCCCATTCTATGGCAGGAGAGATTATAATATGGAAAATAAAAATTCAGATTACCTCATGCTAATTAATATCACTAAAACTCCGTGACTACAGTAATGGCTTTCAGTGACCTTTATTTTATCATATCCAGGTCTCATAATTAAACATCTGACAATGAAACACACAGATAAGTAAATCAACTCACGTGTCTAAGTCAACGGCTTTCATTAGCAGAATGAAGGCCTTGGTATTGAGTCGGTGGTGGAGCAGGTAACTTCCAGTGGAGAGAGCAGCAGTGGCAGAAAACACTGAATGCAGGATGGAAAGTGGAACAGTGGGGGAGAATCCAATGTGGGCCTGCTTTCCATCCTTCACCACTGTCCCTAAATCCTTCTCCTCCGTTAGCAGGATCTCACCAGAGCTCTCACAGACACGAACTGATGAATGAAGTTATATTTATTTATTTTATTTTTTTTTTTTTAATGCAAGGGACATGGAACCAAACACCTGGGGCCTGCATATTTCTCCCTCTAAGAAAAAACAAAACAAGATAACAGAGAGCCAAATTCAAGATCCATTAATTTTGAGATGCCTGGACACTGCGTTTGAAAGACTGGAGATAGTAGGTTGCGGGAAAAACAGACAGAGGGAGACAGTTCTAGAGCTGACCTTCTGCATACATGAAGGACTGAGAGCAGAGGCTAACTCTTGCATTAGAGAGTTGGACAGAAAAGGAATGAGAGTTTGTTGCTACACAGGTGCTATGTGACCACCATAGTAGAGGAAGGATGAAAATAGTTCAGATGGCCAGTGACCACTGAAGTAGTGACAGAAAAGAGATAAAGATGCAAAAGTGTGGTGAAAAGACAGAGGTTGAAGGGAGCTAGTACGAGGAGGAGAGTTGATGAGATGAAAAGCCTTTAACTCCACTCTGTTGGGAAGAGCTGTGTGTGGGGAGCCTCTCCTTACATGAGAGTTGTACTCTACTCATGGGCAAATAAAACCCGTGAATAAAGTCAACTACTCTGCAAGGGTAAAGAAGGTACGGAGTCTGCTCAGCACACCAATCTCTTGGAAGCATACTTTACAAGATACATAATAGGTTCTTTCCAAGATAAATCTGAGAAAATGAAACCCCACTTATGTTTAAAGATGATGCAGGATTGAGCTGGATATTGTTAAAATTAGAGAGTACTCCTGTGGAAGATTTGTTGGGTTGATAGATGAAATTGTGTAGGTGGGGGTGCTCACCATCCACTCACTCAATGTAGTGCTGCTCTCGGGTGTCTGCCCTTTCCTCTCCACCATCCTTCTTTCCTTCAATCCTCTGCAGTCTTTCTTTCCTTCATTCTTTCCTTGTCCTTTTGCCTACGGGTGACTTTACACTCCCTCTTCTGTCTTTCTTTCATTCATTCTTTCCTCGTCCTCCTGCCTGTGGGTGACTCTACACTGAGTGACAAGCCAAATGGTTTCCTGTACACCAAGAAATCGTTTATTACACTAGGTGGTAACCATATAACCAAATTTTGGCGCCTGGTGGTTTAGCAGGTAATTACAGCGCTCCAATCGGATTGAGCCGGTGAAGGTTTACATCCAAGGAGTGGTTGGGCATTTTATTGCTCACGTAATGCAACACAAGGATGAGTGAGGCTGGTCACTCTCATCTTAACTGTCCGGACCAACTTGCCTAACCCCGCACTCCTTCGCTCCTCTGTGGGGTGACATATGATTGGATAATGGATGGATGGATAGATGAAAGAACTGAGTTTTTGTTGCATTAAAAACAAGGTTATTTTTACCCCAATCAAAGATATGAGCCAAGTCAGACATTAGGTGTGCCATAACCTCATACCGTTTGTTGAAGCAACTGCTGAGATGGACGCTGCGGGAATCGAATGGAAAGGTGAAGCATGGAGTCATCAGCATATGAGTAGATATGGTTAGATATACAGATTAGAAAGTCACTGATGAATAAAAGGAAGAGTGCTGGTAATAGGACAGAGCTCTGAGGAACACCATTATTGACAGCTCTAAAAGAAGAACAGTGGCCATCTACAACAGCAGCTACTGAACAACCAGAAAGGAAGATAGAGATGAAGGCACAGACAGAAGGATAGAACGCATAAGAAGGGAGTTTGGAAATTAAATCCTTATGCCATGTACATGGGTGCTCGCACCCAGGTAAGAGTGAATGGAGCTTTGAGTGATGAGTTTTCCGTGAATGTTGGTGTGCATCAGGGGTCAGTTTTGAGTCCCTTGTTGTTTATCATGGTGCTTGAAGCCCTCTCACGTGACTTTAGAGATGGACTCCCATGGGAGATGTTGTATGCTGATGATTTGGTGTTGATTGCGGAGAATGAAAAGGAGGCGGAGGAAAGATTTAAGAAGTGGAGAGATGGTATGGGGTACAAGGGCTTAAGGGTAAATGCAGATAAAACAAAAGTGATGATATCTAGGGTTGGTGGTGGTACAATCAGAGGAGAGGAAGAGTGGCCATGTGCAGTTTGCCACAAGGGTGTGGGAAGTAAATCCATCTTGTGTAGTGTTTGTGATAAGTGGGTGCACAAGAGATGTAGTGGTATTAGAGGTAGACTGCGAGATGATGCTGATTTCATGTGTGCGGCGTGTCGGGGAGAGCAGGTGGAGATTGTTAGGCGTGAGAGGGTTGAACTTGCAGGTGAGTCTCTTGAGTGTGTGGAGGAGTTTCGTTATTTGGGAGACATGTTATGTGCCGGAGGTGGGGCTGGAGTTAGCTCAGTTGCTAGGGTGAGAAGTGGTTGGAAGAAGTTCAGGGAGCTGTTGCCTCTCCTGACATTGAGAGGACTCTCCTTACGTGCTAAGGGGTCTTTGTATGCAGCATGTGTTAGGAGTGTGAAGCTGTTTGGTAGTGAGACCTGGACAGTAAAGGAAGAGGATATTCACAGGTTTAAACGTACAGAAATGACAATGATTAGGTGGATGTGCAGTGCGTCCTTGCGTGCAAGGCCTGGGGGGGCTGGGTTTATGATGGAAGAGTTGAGAGGTAGGATGGGACTGGAGTGTATTGGTGTTGTGATGAGGAGATGTAGGCTGAGGTGGTTTGGACATGTGGAGAGGATGGGGGATGATAATTGGGTACAGAGGGTGAGAGGTGTTAATATTGGGGGAGGGGTTGGGAGGGGTAGACCGAGAAAGACATGGGACGAGGTCATTAAGTGTGATTTAAGGGTTAAGGGACTGAACAGGGAGGCTGCCAGGGATCGAGCAGCGTGGAGAGCCACCATTAGGTGACCAAGGCCGACGCATGCAAGCATGTTGGAGCCTTCAAAAACGAAACGAAACGAAACGATGCCAGACTCAATCAAAAGCCTTAGAGATGTGAAGTGCAACGGCAAAGCTTTCGCCAAAGTCCCGAAAGGAGGATGATCAGGAGTCTGAAGGTAGGTGAGAGGTTCACCAGTGATGCATCCCTGGCAGAACCCATACCGACGATCAGAAAGAAGGTTGTGATAGGAAAGATGCTTATTTTTATTTATCTATTTTTTTTAAATAACTCCAAAACTTTTGAATTACAGAATGTTAAAGCAATCGGGCGACAGTTAGAAGGCTGAGAATGGTCACCCTTCTTTGGGATCAGCTGAATGGGAGCAAACTTCCAGCAAGAAGGAAAGATGCAAGCTGACAGACAAAGATGAAAGAGTTTACCCAGGCAGGATAAAAGAAGAGAAGCACAGTTCTTGAGGAAAACAGAAGGGACCCCATCAGGCCCATATGCCTTGTTGGTAATGAGGCCAGTAAGGACAGAAAACACATCAACTGAAGAAATTTTAATGCTAGCCACGAGGAAGTCAGAGGGGGGAAGAGATGGGGGGACAGCACCGGAATCGTCTAAGGTGGAACTGGAGGAGAAAGTCTGAGTGAAGAGTTCTGCTTTATCAATAGAAGACATAGATACAGAGCCATCAGAGTGGAGAAGAGGAGGGAAAGATGATGAGGTAAAGTTGTTAGAAAGGTTTATGGCAAGGTGCCAGAAGGAGTGGGAAGAATTCAAGTTGGAGAGTTGAGAGGATTTAGTGCGGATGAAATTATTTTTAGCAGAGCGATGAACAGACTTAGAACGATTCCAGGCAGAAACATGAAAAAAGGTGAGATTCAGGAGTGGGCTGGCTCCGGTACCTTTTGTAGGCCTTCCTGCTGTGGACAGCATTAGAACAAGCGTGATTAAACCAAGGGTTTTTGCAACAGACAAAGGATACGAGAAAGGAATGTATGTTTCCATGCCCAAGAGAATAACCTCCATAATGCACATGGCACACTCAGATGGCTCTTAGCCATGGAAGCAATAATCATTCCATGGAATATCAAGGAAGTACTGCCTGAGGGTCTCCCAATCAGCATCTCCAAAGTGCCACAACCAACACATCTTCGGAGGGTCCACAGGCTGTTCTGGAGCAATAAGACAGGTTAAGGTGATAAGGTTGTGATCGGAGGAGCCCAACGGAGTGGAAAGATTAACAGCGTATGCAGAAGGAAGAGGTCAAGTATGTTGGAATTCTCTCCAAGGCGGTCAGGGATACGGGTAGGATGCTGTACAAGCTGCACTACGTCATTAACGATAGAAAAGAAGTAGGCTTGTTTACCAGGTGGATCAGTGAAAGGAGAGGAGACCCCAAGATGGTGGTGGTGAACATTGAAATCTCCTAGAATGGAGATTTCAGAGAAAGGAGAAATGGATAGGAAGTGTTCCATCGCAGAAGATAGTCGAAGAATTTTTCCTTGTCAGCAGAATTAGGGGATAGGCAAACAGGATATATTTAGTCAGTTACCTTATTAATGTTGTTTTTATGTCGTCATTGTAGCAGAAAAATGCCTAATAAACTAAGACTGCTACCTATGAGGCTGACTTAACTGTCTCCACCAAAATACCATACAAGTACCAGAATCATGGAAAATACTGTGATATTCTGGAACACATCCCCCATACAAAAAGACTGTCTATTGTTTTTCTTTCCATGTTAGAAACATGAGACCATCCAGTGTCATGTATGATGAGCAGTCTGCAAATGAGATATCAGTACATTACCCTGCCCCATAAATGTCAGCACACACATTCTGACATAACTACTGATGTGGCCTATATTTGGAAGAAACAGCAGCAATGACTACTACATCACTGAACTTTATAAACTTGGGTATTCATCCAGGATAATATCAAAAGAATTTTATTAGTATGAGATAAATCAAACCGGAGAAGCAGTCAAAAGCCTCTAATATTAATTCGAGTAACCCATTTTTCTGCTATTGATGCAACTAGGAATTATTATTATTACTATCATCATCATCATCTGGACCTCCTTTCCCACCCTAGGGCAAGGTGAGAAGTGGCAACATCCAGACAGCCCAAATTTGCCCAGTCCAATGGGCCACGCTGCCATTCACTCATCATTCAAGCCCCTGGAATCCTGGCTCTATCTGATATGCCAAAAACATTCACCATGTACTGTAGCTGCACATAAACGTATCCGACAGAGTCAATCCAGACACTGTCACGTTAAAAAGGTGTGCCAAATCCCTGATCATGCGCTTCTCCTCACAAAATTCATCAACACAGCTTGATCGCTTGTCGGTTCCCTAGCCTCACCGACTTCCAAACCTCTCTTCCTCACACACTCATCCACCATATCCCTCCACCTTCTCCTTGGCCTACCTCGCCTCCTCCCTCCTTCAAATTCGCTTAGATATACGTTTTTCACCATTCTGTTGTTATCCATTCCCTCCACATGACCATAC
The DNA here is from genome assembly GCA_018397915.1 of Birgus latro. Classification (NCBI taxonomy): domain Eukaryota; kingdom Metazoa; phylum Arthropoda; class Malacostraca; order Decapoda; family Coenobitidae; genus Birgus; species Birgus latro. Next base: position 38,409 of record JAGKTI010005052.1, read on the forward strand.
CATCTCGGTACACTCTCCTCGATTCTGGTGTCCACAGACTTCCTCACTCCACATCTTTCACGAATCACATAATTTCACATCCTATCCACTCTCTATACTTGACATACATTCCTCAGCAGTCCCATCTCCACTGTTCTCACTCTTGACTTTTAATTTTCATGGCACACCATAGTCTCACACCCATATGTTAAAACTTGGCACTAACACTCCTTCATGTAAGCCTCATGCAGCTGCAACACTCAAGCCTCTGTTTCTTATCAAGGCTTTAATTGCACCAGTTACTTTCCTTCCTTGTGTCACTCTACTTTCCACTTCTTTTGCAAATTTTCCACTCTTTTCTATCACTGTACCCAGGTATTTGAACTCTCTCACCAATTCCAGTTTCTCTCCTTTCACTGTAACATCACACTTGGAGTCACCTTCTCTCTCTCAATAACCATCATTTTACTCTTTTCTACATTTATTCGACACTCACAGACATCAGCAAAACTCTGCATTAGTCTACCAAGTTCTATTATTACTATTATCATTATGGAACTAATTGTAATTGGCAATTTTTTCTTCAAAATATATGGCAATACAGAAAATCTGGCAAGCTCACTACCACATATGTCATCTCTTTGTTAAAACATTAAATTCAAGGAACTAGACACTTGGCAGGATATGAGTGTGTTGTCCCAGATGAATGCCTGAAGAATGTGATTGTAAATGTGTATAAGGGGAAGGGTCTGATGCCTCGGAAAGTGGAAATTATGAGACATAAACTTTTGGACCAGATAATACAAGTAATGGAGAGAGTTCTGCAAGGCATGATAAGGGAGAGTGAATACTGATGAGATGCAAATTGGAATTATGCCAGGCAAAGGGACCACTGGTGCCATATTCACTGTCTGACAGCATTAAGAAAAATATATAGGAATGAAAAGGGAGCTGTACCTTGTTTTTGATGATTTGGAGATGGCCTTTAACAGAGTCCCCAGGGAAGTGGTAAATTGGACAAAGAGAAAGCTTGGGATAGTGGATGGTTAGTGGTTATGGATATGGATGTGGATGCTAGCACCCACGAAAGTGAATGAAGATTTGTGTGATGAGTTTTCCGTGAATGATAGCATGCATCAAGGGTCAGTCTTGAGCCCCTTACTGTTTGTCATGGAGCTTGAAGCTAGCTCACGTGACTTCAGAAATGGACTACCTCCCTGGGTGATGTTGATGTATGCTGATAACTTGGTGCTGATTGCAGGGAATGAAAAGGAAACAGAGGAACGATTTGGAAAACTGAAAGACAGAACAAGGCACAGAGGTCAGAATAAACATGGATAAAACAAATGTGATGATATCTAGGGATGGTGGCAGTACTGTCAGAGCAAAGGATGTGTGGTCATGCGCAGTTTGCCACAAGAGTATGGGAAGTAACTTCATTTTGTGCAGTATTTGTGATTACTGGATGCATAAGAGAAGCAATGATACCAGTGGTAGACTATAAAATAATGCTGATTTCAAGTGTGCGGTGTGTTGAGAAGAGCATGAAGAAATCAGGCGCAAAAGGACTGATCCAGCTGGAGGTTCTCTCAAGCGTGGATGAGTTTTGTTATTTTATTTAGGGGACATGTTACATGCTGAAGGAGGGGGTGGAGCCAGCTCTGTGGCTAGAGTAAGGAGCAGTTGGAGGAAGTTTAGGGAGCTGTTGCCTCTCCTAACATTAATGGGGCACTCCCATTGTGCTAAGGGATTTTTGTATACAACATGTGTTCAGAGTGTAATGCTGCATGGTAGTGAGACCTGGGCAACAAAGGAAGAAGATATTCAGAGGCTTAAATGTACTGAAATGACAATGATTAGATGGAAGTGTTGTGCATCCTTGAATGCAGGGCCTGGGGGGAGCTAGGATTGCGAATGAAGAGCAGAGAGGAAGAATGAGACCGGAAAGTACAGGTGTTGTGATGAGGAGGGGTAGACTGAGAAGGTCTGGGCATGCTGAGAGGATGGAAGACAAGAACTGGGTGCAGAAGATGAGAAGTGTGAATGTCGAAGATGGGGAAGACCAAAAAATGACCTGGGACAAGGTCATAAAAGTGTGACCTCAGGGATGAGGGGGTGAATATGGAGGCTCCAAGACCTCAAGCAGTGTGGATAGCCACCATTAGCAACCAAAGTCGATACATCCAAGCATGTTTGACTTGGCTCGTATCTCTGATTGGGGTAAAAATAATCTTGTTATTTCTAATGCATCAAAAGCTCAGTTCTTACACTTATCAACCCGACAAAATCTTCCTCAGGATTACCCACTAATGTTTAATAATGTCCAGCTCAGTCCTGCATCATCCTTGAACATGCTTGGGGTTTCATTCTCTTGGGATCTGTCTTGGAAAGAACATATTACACCTCTTGTGAAATCTGCTTCGAAGAGATTAGGTGTGCTAAGCCAATTCCGAACTTTCTTTACCCCTGCACAGTTGTTGACCTTGTACACGGGTTTTATTCGCCTGTGTATGGAGTACAACTCTCATGTGAGGAGAGGCTCCCCACATGCAGCTCTTCTAAATAGGGTGGAGTCAAAGGCTTTTCGTCTCATTAACTCTCCTCCTCTTACTGATTCCCTTCAACCTTTGTCTCTTCGCCGCACTGTTGCATCTTTATCTCTCTTCTATCGCTACTTCAACGGTCACTGTTCCTCTGAACTGTCTGCTTGCATCCCTCTACCTCTAAGACGGGCACATAGTACCCGTCTAGCAACAAACTCTCATCCCTTTTCTGTCCAACTCTCTGATGCGAGAGTTAACCGTTACTCCCAGTCCTTCATTTATGCAACTGGTCAGTTCTGGAACTGTCTTCCTCTGCCTGTATTTCCTACTTCCTATGATCTCCAGTCTTTCAAACGCAGTGTGTCCAAGCATCTCGAAATGAACGGATCTTGAATTTGGCTCTCTTTTGTATTGTTTTTGCTTTTTCTTGGAAGGGACAGTATGCAAGCATGTGGCCTTTGGTTCCTTCTTCCTTGCATTAAAAAAAAAAAAAAAAAAAAGTTGGAGCCTTTATAAATGATACAATGAATGATACAAAGATACAGGATGACCCCAGGATACGATGCCCCTAGATATGATACCCTGGCATAGCAACAGGGTAGAAATACCACCCTACCCAGCTGAACGATTGCCAAACCCGGGTATAATGATTTTTTTTTTTTTTTTAATACTGATTGTGATGATATTTTAGAAATAGGTTTTGTGTTTAGGTTGATTCATAAACTGTATTTAGACTTAGATTAATGTTTTAGGAAGGGAAGAGGTTGTGTAGACCAGATATTTATTCTTAGATCCTTAGTGGAAAAGTTTCTACAGAAGGGCAAGAAGTTGTATGCAGCCTTCATGGATCTGGAGAAAGCATATGACAGGGTGGATAGACAAGGTTTGTGGACGGTATTAAGAATATATGGAGTGGATGGGAAGTTGTTGAAGGCAGTGAAGAGTATGTATGAGGGTGCTAAGGCTGCAGTGCGTGTGGATGGCAAACTGAGTGAATCTTTCCATTTGAAGGTTGGATTGAAACAAGGATGTGTCATGTCTCCATGGTTGTTCAATCTGTATATGGATGGGGTTATAAAAGAGATACAAGGTCGGGCAGTGGATGTTGGAGCGGCCCTAGTGAGAGAGGGCAGTGTTTGGAAACTACCTGTACTGTTGTTTGCAGATGATACTGTGTTGTTGAGTGAAGACGAAGGGGAGCTGCAAGGCTTGGTAGATGAGTTTGGGAGAGTGTGTAAGAAACGGAATCTAAAGGTGAATGTGGGGAAGAGTAAAGTGATGGTCTTCGAGAGAAGTGAAGCCAGTGAGTGTACAGTGAGATTGGATGGGAAGGAAATGGAGAATGTGAGTGAATTTAAGTACTTGGGCAGTGTGATGAGTAAGGATGGTAGTCTGGAGGGTGAAGTGCTCGAAAGGGTACAGCAGGGAAGGAAGGTTGCTGGTTCGTTGAAAGCAGTGATAAGAAACAGGGAGGTGAGCATGGAAGTGAAAAAGTTGTTACATGACAGTATTGTGATACCATCTCTGACATATGGAAGTGAAGCTTGGACCCTGTTGGAAGGACAGAAGTCAAGAGTGAAAGCAGTGGAAATGAGTTATTTGAGAGGAGCACGTGGAGTCACATGGAGAGACAGACTAACAAATGAGGAAGTGAAGGAGCATTGTGGTGTGGTTGAGGACGTGATGGGAAGTGTTAGGAGAAACATGTTAAGGTGGTTTGGACATGTGGAGAGGATGGAGAGTGAAAGATTGATGAGGAGAGTGTATGTGAGTGAGGTGGAGGGGGCGAGAGGGAGGGGGAGGCCGAGGATGAGATGGAGGGATGGAGTGGAGAGGTATATGAGAGAGGGGTGTGTGAGTTGGGAGCGTGGTAGTGAAATGGCAGGGGACAGAGTGACATGGAGGCGATTTGTTTGTGGCCACCCCGTGAGGGATTGAGGCGTCTGGCAATAGATAGATAGATAGAGATTAATGTGTTTTAGTCATAGGTGGTGTGAACATTGTCATTTTGGGGTACAGTTTACTAAATGGAGTCTATGAATAACAAGAGATAGGTTATGTGGAACCTCGTGTTAAATGGCGATATATATTTGCATGTAAAATAGGGGTTTAGGTTCTGGAGACCACATATTTCCCCCCAAATATATGAAATTCTTCAGGAAATGCTGCTGGCATTACATCCAAGCTCACCAACAATGAACTCTGACCATCAACATCATATTTATGCTTTTAAATATGAAGTAAGTCAATCAAGCAGTATAATTTGTATGTAAAATTAATTTACATGGACTAAACTACCAGATTAACATCAACATGTAAACCCGTCACATACTGTAAGAGCCAAATTTTTCTGATCCAGAGTCGTCAGCAAATCACTACAGCAGTCACAAAACCTGTTCACAGTTACTGCACTGAAGTTAGCTTTATGTAAGAACTCTTGAATACTGCTGTTCCCTCATCACACAATTTGTACCAGAGTTATAATGACCAACCTGTACCTCCCCCACCTCTATCTCTTTGTCTGAAGCCCTCTCACCCTTTACCTCATGTACCTGTCCATCCCAAACCTAATCCCATAATTACAAACTGCACAAAGTTCTTTCCTTCTACCCCATTGTCTTTTTACTCCATAAGTACTTCTGTGCTCACTCTCTCTCTCTTTCTCTCATACCTGTCCAATCCAACTCTAATCCCATAATTACTAACAACACAAAGTTCTTTCCCTCCAAACCTTTCTATTTCATACCTACTTCTGTACTAACCTCTCCCTCTCTATCATTTTTTTTTTTCTTTTTTTAATGCAAGGAAGAAGGAACCAAAGGCCACAGGCCTGCATACTGTTCCTTCCAAGAAAAAGCAAAAGCAGTACAAAAGAGAGCCAAATTCAAGATCCGTTCAATTCGAGATGCCTGGAGACACTGCGTTTGAAAGACTGGAGATCATAGGAAGTAGGAAATACAGACAGAGGAAGACAGTTCCAGAGTTGACAAGTTGCATAAATGAAGGACTGGGAGTAACGGTTAACTCTTGCATTAGGGAGTTGGACAGAAAAGGGATGAGAGTTTGTTGCTAGACGGGTACTATACTCTTGTCCTTAATCTCTCTCTCTCTCTCTCTCTCAATCTTATATGCTTGTTTCTTATTCTCTCTCTCTTTCTCAAGTACCTGTCCAACCCAACCTTAATCCCATAGTTACTAACAACACAAAGTTCTTTTCCTCTACCTCATCACCTTTCTACTCCATACCTACTGTGCTCTCTCTCTCTCTCTCTCTCTCCTCTCTTCCATTCTTATGCTCTCACTCTTATCCCCCCTCTCCCTCTCTCATTCTTGTACTCTCTCTCTCAAGTACTTGTACAACCCAACCCTAATCCATAATTACTAACAACACAAAGTTCATTCCCTCTACCCCATCGCCTTTCTACTCCATACCTACTTCTGTACTATTCTCGTCCTCCCTCTCTCTTTCTCTCTCTCTCCCTTCCAGATTAATGCCCATTATTGTCTCCACTCCTCCACTTATTTCATACTCTTCCCCAAACTGCAACTACCATCTCACCTCCTTGTCACTGTCTTTACCTGACCCCATTCTTCCTTGCTATGACTGACC
>JAGKTI010005053.1:14480-26483 GCA_018397915.1 Birgus latro
GGATCTAAGAATGAATATCTGGTCTACACAACCTCTTCCCTTCCTAAAACCTCCTTGTTCTTCTCCAACTAATTCCTCAGTAATTTCCCTAACTCTGTCAATAAGTATCCTACCATATATTTTTCCTATTACACTGAGAAGGCAAATGCCCCTATGATTACCACACACTGCTTTTTCCCCTTTTCCTTTGTACAGAGGAATAATTATACCTGACTTCCAATCCTCCGGGACTCTACCCTCCTCCCAAGCCAATCTGCACACCTTCCACATCCATTCTATTACTATCTCTCCCCCATGCTTCAGCATTTCACCACACACTCCATCAATTCCTGGGGCTTTCCCCATTTTAACTTTCTTCATTGCTTCCACCACTTCCATCCTGGTGATTTCTTCCTCTCTTCTCACAACCCTCCTTCTCCCTGCCATTCCCCAGCCACTTATACTTGCATTACTTTCATTCTCTATGTTCAACAGTTCATTAAAGTGTTCTCTCCATCTGTTTACTTTTTCTCCCTTCTCCACTAGTAATCTACCATTTTTATCTTTCACACCCCCAATGACTTCGTTGGCACCCTGTCTAGCTCTCTTTACCTCCTTCCAGAACATTTTCTTACATTCCCTCCACTTTGCACTCAAATTCCTTCCAAACTCCTCATCCACTCTCTTCTTACTCTCTCTTACTAATCTTTTCACCTCTCTCCTCCTCACTACATATAACTCTCTCGTCCGTCTCTCAGCTTCTTCGTCGCCCCTGTTCCTCATCCACTCATTAAATGCTTTCTTCTTTTGTGCCACAGCCTCTCTCATCTCTTCAGTCCACCATGCTGTTCCCTGAACCCCTTTCGTCTTCTCTTCACCCCACACACCACCTCACATGCTGCACAGATTTCTTCTGTCAATACCTTGCACACACCCTCCACGTCCCCCATCTGCTCCAATCTATATTTACCCAATTGCTCCTCCATTTCCCTTCTATATTCAGCCTTTATTCCATCCTCTTGTAACTTTTCTACCCTCCTTGTAACACATACTTCCTCCTGTCTTTCCCTTCTCCTCTTCCTCCATCTTGTTTGGATTCTGATTCTGGCCACCACCAAGTGGTGGTCAGACTCTTGCATCCATTATACATCTTCTCATCCTTTCATCCACACACACATAGTCAGTCATTGCCTTCCGTTCATTCATTCCCCCCTCCTCTCTTCTCACCACTCGCCATGTACCCCTATGGATCATTTTGTGCCTGAAGAGGACTATTAACTACCACCAACCCCCTCCCAGCACAAGTGTCTACTAAAGCACTGCCATTCTCATCCATCTCTGCAGGCACACCCCACTCACCAACCACTCCATCCACCTTCTCATTCCCTACTTTTCCATTCATATCTCCAATCAGAAACACTCTCTCATTCCTTTCAAACTTTTCCAAGCAGGCTTCCACATTTGTCCAAAACTCTTCTCTCACTCTGCTTACACGATCTTGCATTGGCGCATACACGCACACAATTGCCCACAATTGCAAATAACATGTCCCCAAAATAACAAAACTCCTCCACAGACTCAGGTGACTCTCCAGCAAGATAATCCATTCTCGCCTCTCAGTCTCTACATGTCCTCCCACACACACACAACACATACAATTTAATCAATATTTTGCAGCCTGTCTCTAATACTACTACATTTCTTATGCACCCGCTTATCATAAACTCTTCACAAGATAAAGTTACTTCACACATCTTTGTGGCAAACTGCACATGGCTACACTCCCTCTGCTTCAACAGTGCCGCCACCAACCATAGATATCATCACTTTTGTTTTATTTGCATTTACTCTCAAACCCTTGTACCAAAGTCCATCTCACCACTTCCTAAATCTTTCCTACGTCTCCCTCTCATTCTCCACAGTCAGCACTGTTATCAGCGTACTTCTTCTATGGGAATCCATTGCTGAAGTTACATGGAAGAGCTTCAAGTATCATGGCAAACCAAACAAGTAGTAGTTCAGGACTGACCCCTGATGTACGCCAAGATTCACGGAAAACTCTTCACTCAAATCTCCATTCATTCCCACCTTGGTGTGAGCATCCTTGTACATTGCCAGTACCACTTTAACCAGCCACTCCTTGATCCCAGGCTTTCTCTTTGCCCACTTCACCACATCCGTAGCGACTCTGTCAAAGACCTTCTCCAGGTAACAAAAACAATGTACAGCTCTCTCTTCTTTCCTATTTATTTTTCCGGATGCTGCCGGACGATGAACATGGTATGAGTGGTCTTTTTGCCTGGCATAAACCCAAACTGCATCCTGTCAGTATTCACCCTTTCCCTTATCATACCTTGTAGGACTCTCTCCATTCATTATCTGGTCCAAGAGCTTTATGCCTCTATAATTTCCTCATTCCGGAGCATCACCCTTCCCAGTTTACACATTTACAACCAAACTCTTCAGCTAGTCGTCTCATAAGGTTTTCAACATTTCAGCAGTCAACCCAGACACACCCGCTGCCATCCCTAACTGCATCCTGCCGATTGCCCTGCTCACACAAGCAACTTCGATCAAAATCCAACGGGCAAGCACTGGATCCGCTGCTTCCAAACCTTTCTTGCTCCAGTCAAATTCCTCAGTCAGCAGCCAGTTATAATGCACTATCCAGGCGTCTTTAATATCCTCATAGCTCATCACTGCCTTTCCTTAATCATTCTACACACATTGCTCACCTATGATATCCCTATTTTTTGTCTTTCTATGTTTTGCCACCTTAAATACCATATTCTTATTTTCGGCACTTAAGGTTATCCAGTAAAAGTTTCTTTGATTCAGATTTTGCCCTGTATACCTTCTTTCCGGCCGTACGCTTTTGAAGCCACGAGTTCCTCCCCGTTACCACCCTTTTTCCATTCCCTTCTCCTTAACTGCTGTTTCTACACCCCCATCCCATCATCATGTTACCTTATGTCTTGGAGATCCCCTTGTCCATCCACACACTGAATCAGTAACTATGGAGAGATTGTTCTTGAAAGCTCTGTACTGTTCATTAACACTTCTGTCAACAGCTTCCTGTTCAGCCACCATTCTACTCATTTCGTATGACATCCCTGCGCATATGTCCTCTTCACCACTCGCTTCTCCATCACCATGTCACATATCAGTAATCTGTGTTGCTGCACACAATCTTCGCTTCCTGTAACTTGAACATCCCTCACCAACCACCTATCAGCCTTCCTGTCCAGGAAACACTCAGTCTGGCTACTGTTACCCACAGACTCATGTAATCAGCCTACTCTCACTTTTCCTAAAATAAGTGTTGCACTCAATCATGTGTGTCTCCTTATTTATTTATGCCCATTCTTATTTATCTGTGCCCAATTATCATTATTTATACCCACTTATTATTTATCTACGTATCTGTCTATCTATCTATAGCTCGACGCCCTAATCCCGCCAAGGGTGCCCGCAGACAAAACGCCTCCAAGTCGTTCCGTCACCCACCAATTGACTGCCCTCCCCCCAGCTTACTCCCCCCTCCCTCATATACCTCTCAACTCCATCCCTCCACCTCATCTTCGGTCTCCCCATCCCCCTCCCTCCCTCCCTCCACTGCACTCACATACACCCTCTTAGTCAGTTTTTCATTCTCCACTCTCTCCACATGTCCAAACCACCTCAGTGTATTTCTCCTAATTATTTCAATGACATCCACAACCACCCCACAACGTTCTTTCACTTCTTCATTCGTCAACCTGCCCCTCCATGTCACTCCACATGCTCCTCTCAGGTAACTTCTTTCCACTGCTCTCACTCTTGCCTTCTTCCCCTCTAGTAAGGTCCACACCTCGCTTCCCTGTGTCAGGGTAGAGATCACAATACTATCAAGCAGAGACTTCTTAACTTCCATACGACCTCCCTATTTCTCATCACCGCTCTCAGGGAACCAACAACCTTCCTTCCCTGCTGTACCCTTTCACGCACTTCATCCCCCAAACTTCCATCCTTATCATCAAACTACCCATGTACTTGAATTCACTCACATTCTCCATATCCTCACCATCCAACCTCACTGTGCATTCTGTGACTTCATTCCTCTCAAACACCATAATAACTTTACTCTTGTTTACATTAACTTTCAGATTCCTCTCCTTACACACAGTCTCAAACTCATTCGCCAAACCTTTCAACTCCCATTCATCTTCACTCAACAATACTGTATCATCAGCAAACAGCAACACCGGAATCTTTACCTCATGCTCATTCATTAGAGTCACAACTAACAACTACATCCACTGCCCTATCTTGCACCTCCTTTACAACCCCAGCCATGGAGAAATAACACATCCCTGTTTCAGTCCCACATTTAGATAAAAGAACTCACTCAGCTCACCATCCACTTGCACAGTAGCCCTAGCTCCCTCGTACATACTCTTCACAGCATTCAACAATTTCCCATCCACTCCATATACTCTTAATACCTTCCACGTACCCTGCCTATGTCATAAGCTTTCTCCAAGTCCATGAAGGCAGCATACACTTTCTTTCCCTTCTCTAGGTACTTTTCCACTAAAAATCTTAGAACAAATATCTGATCTACACACCCTTTTCCCTTCCTAAATCCCCCTTGTTCTTCTCCAACTAGCTCCTCTGTTATATACCTAACCTTTTCAATAATTATTGTACCATACATTTTTCCAATCGCACTAAGAAGGCAAATACCCTCATGGTTTCCACATACTTCTCTCTCCCCTTTTCCTTTGTATAAAGGATTTCCAATCCTCTGGAACCTTTCCCTCTTCCCAAGCCAGTCTACACAACTTCCATATTCACTCCACAACAATCTTGCCCTCATACTTCAGCATTTCACCACACACTTCATCAGTTCCTGGGGCCTTTCCCATCTCGACCTTCTTCATTGCTTCAACTACTTCTGCCCTACTGATCCCTTCCTCCCTCCTCTCATTTCTTCTTCTCGCACTGCTCTTACTCTCTACATTCAACAAATCCTCAAAATGCTTACTTATTTTTGTTTATTTATGCTCGCTCACTTATTGATGTCCACTTATTTATGCTCTCTTATTATTTATTTAGACCCACTTATTATTTATGTATTTATCCTTCCTGATTAATTATTTATCATTGCCCACTTATAACGGTATTTATTTATGCCCACGTACTATTTATAAGGCCGTTATTATTGATCTATGTCCACTTATACTCATTGATTTATGCCCAGTTATGATTTATTAATGTCCATTTACAATTTATCTAAGTCCACTTATAATTTATTTATGCCCACTTACAGTTTATCTGTGCCTACTAAATATTTGTGTCCACTTAATTATGCTCACTTATTTCTTGTTGATGCCCACTTATACCACTATGGACATCTTAACCCCTTCATTCCAATGGTGTATATTCTACTATATTCCTTTTATTATCAGACAATTTTATTCAGCTTGAGGGAGTGGCCTGGCAGTGAAAGGGTTAATGAAGGCTTTATCTAACCCCTCAAGCTCCAAATGTCTCTCCTAAGCTGACTAAAATCGTCTGGAGATGGGGAGAATGAAGAAGAGACGTCATTGTGGTGAAAGGGTTAACTAATTATTCATGTCATTATCTTAGCTATTTATTTCTGTTTATTGGTTTATTTACTGTGTCCCTGTCTATGTTTTTCATTATTATTATTATTATTAATATTATTATTATTGTTACTATTACTATTATTTTTTTAAATAATTTTGTGGATGTAAAAACTGATTTAAAAATTCCCCTTGTTTTCATGTCGTTTATAAAGGATCAAACATTCTTCCATGAGTCGGCCTTGGTAGCTTAATGGTGGTTCTCCATCCTGCTCGATTTCTGGCAGCCTCCCTATTAATTCTTTTATTCCTGAGGTCACACTCCATGACATCATCTTGGGTTTTGGTCAGCCTCTCACAACCCTCCCCTCGATGTTCACACTTCTCACCTGCCACACCCATGTGTTATCTTCAGTCCTCTCAGTACTCCCAAACCATCTCAGTCTAGCCGTCCTCATCACAACACATACATTCAAGCCCCATCCTTCCTCACAACTCCTCAATAGCAGTCTAACCTCTCCAGCCCTCTCATTCATGGATGCACTACATGTCCATCTAATCATTATTACTTCTTTGCACTTGAACCTACAAATATCCTCTTCCTTTACTGCCCAGGTCTCACTGCCTTACAGCATTACACTCCTAACACGTGCTGCATACAAGAGCCCTTTAACACGGAGGGAGAGCCCTCTCTCTGTCAGGAGAAGCAACAGCTTCCTGAACATCCTATAATCTCACTGTATCCTTTGCCACAGAGACAGCTCCAGCCCCACTTCCAGTACATAACATGTTCCCTAAATAACATAACTCCTTCACACACTCAGTAGACTCTTCAGCAGGATCAATCCTTCCTAGTCTCTCAAAATCTGTATGCTTTCCCTAATGCACCGTACACAAAAAATCAGCATTATTTTACAGTCTAAATCTAATACCACTACATATCTTATGCACCCACTTATTGCAAACACTGCACAAGCTGGATTTACTTCCCACATCCTTGTGGTAAACTGCACATGGCCAGACACTCTCTGCTTTAACAGTACAGCCAACAACCATACATACAATCATTTTTGTTTTATTCGCATTTACTTTCAAACCCGTTTACCCAATTCCACCTCACCACTTCATAAATCTTTCCTCCACCTTCCTCTTCTTCTCTGCACTTAACACCAATTCCTCACCATACAACATCTCCCAAGGGAATCTATTTCGTAAGTCACATGAGAGAGCTTCAAGCACCATGACTAGCAGGTAGGGGTTCAAGGCTGACCCCTTGATGTAAACCAAGATTCACGGAAAAATCATAACTCAAATCTCTGTTCACTTCCACCTGAGGGCGAGCACTCTAATACAATTATACAATCACTTTAACTAGCCACTTCTCATTGCCATGTCACCATCTCCCTAGGAACATTGTCAATGACCTCAAATCAACAGAAAGAAGGTATAACTCCCATCTCTTTCCTATATGTTTTTCCTGAAGCTGTTGGATGTTGAATATGGTATCAGTGGTCCTTTTGCCTGGCCTAAACCCAAACTACATCTCATCAATAATCACTCTTTCCCTTATCATGCCATCCAGGACTCTCTCCATTACCTTCAGTGTTTGGTCTAAAAGTTTTGTTTGTCTGGTTTAAAAGTTTTATACCTCTAGTTTCCTCTTTCCAGGGCACAACCCTTTCCCATACGTACATTTACAGTTTTACTCATCAGCTAATCATCTGTAACAAGACACTTATATATTCTGAGATTGACCAAATCAGTAAATATACCCATTCCAGTATCTAATTCAACATTTCAGCAGTCAGCCCAGACACACCTGCTGCCTTGCTTAGCTGCATCCTGCTGATTGCTATGCTCACAAGTAGCAATACTGATTAAAGGCCAAGAGTCAAGCACTGTATGCACTGACTCCAAACCTTGCCTGTTCCAGTCCAACTCCTCATTCAGCAACCAGTTATAATGTTCTCTCCAGGTGTAATATCCTCACTGTCCACCACTGCCTTTCCTTCATTATTTTTACACACTGCTCACCTATGATATCCCTGTTTTCTCTCTTCCTCTGTTTTATCACCTTACATACCGTATCCTTCCTTCCGAGACTATGAAGGTTGTCCAGTAAAAATTTCTGAGACCCAGATTTTGCCCTGTATACCTTTCTGGCCTTTCACTTTGAAGCCAAGTATCTTCTCTGTAACCACTGCTTTTCTATTCATGGAAAAGTCTTCTTTTCTCCCTAACTTTTCTCCCTTCTTTTCTCCCTTCTTTTCTCCCTAACTTTTCTCTCTAACTTCAGCTTCTACACCCTTACCCCACCATGTGACCTTATGTCTTGGAGATCCCCTTGTCCATCCACACATTGAATCAGTAACTCTCAAGAGATTGCTCTGGAGAGCTCTACTGCTCGTTAACATTTCTGTCAACAGCTTCCTGTTTAGCCACCATCCTACTCATCTCGGTATAGAAGGCATGTCTTACTGCTTGGTTTTTCAGAGGTTCCATATTTTCTTCCTGGGTGCATAGATCCTTCTCTTCACTAGATTCTCCTTTAATACTATGTCACGTAACAGTGATTTGTGTTGCCGCGCACACTCTCCGCTCCCAACAACTTCCTTCACTAACCACCTATCAGCCCTCCTGACCAGGAAATAGTCACTCTGGGTACTGTTACCCTAAGACTCATAACAAATGTGTTGGATTCACTCATGTTTATTGTCTCATCTCTAATATCCTCTCCCCTACTGAATTCTATGTACCATACGCACATCCCTCATCCACCCGTTCATATTCTTGAGCTGCTACACCCACATGACCATTTAAATCCCCTTCCACAACTACATTCTCATCATCCCATACCACCAACCACACATACCAGTTCATCCCAGAATCTGTCCTTCTCTTCCTCATCCAAGCTAACCTTTGGAGTATATGCTGGTATTACTGTGACAAGGAACTTTCCAAACAAAATTTTCACTGCTATAATCCTTTCACTCACTCTCAGCCCATTCAAAACACAATCCACCCATTCCTCGACATGCACACCTACACCACCACATCCGTCCACATCTTCCTTTCAAAATACTCGTAAGTTATACCTACCACCCTTCCCAACAGTCATCCTTGCTGACTCTTCCCTCTACCAAACTTCCTGTAAGCAACAGGTATCACCTCTCCTTCTGCTCAGGGTCCCCACCACTTCTCCCCTCAACCTACTTTCCAACATGCCACTCTGAACCCCTTGGGTGATTTGGTCTTCTCAGGCTTTCATTTTTCAGGCCTTGGTTTCGAAGTCCTGTCAGTAGTTAGAGATGATGGACCGCAGGTCCCCCCGTGCACAGCCCCAGGTCCAGGCAGGGGACTGAGACCCATAGCCCACCAGCCATGGTACATGGCTGTGGCAGTGTGTTTGAGGCATCCTACCAGGACAGTTACAAGGACACCATCCAACTGCACCCTGGCTCTGTAACTGCCTTGCTATCATACACACCATGATAGGACAGCCTCCTGGGATGCTACTTCCAGGTTTGGGCCCCTCTTTAGTAAATGGAAGTGGTGAGGTGGAATGGGAAGTAATTCCATCTTGTGCAGTGTCTGTGATAAGTGGGTGCACAAGAGATGTAGTGGTATTAGAGGTAGACTGCGAGATAATGCTGATTTCATGTGTGCGGTGTGTCAGGGAGAGCAGGAGGAGATTGTTAGGCGTGTGAGGGTTGAACTTGCAGGTGAGTCTCTTGAGTGTGTGGAGGAGTTTTGTTATTTGGGAGACATGTTAGGTGCCGGAGGTGGGGCTGGAGTTAGCTCGGTTGCTAGAGTGAGAAGTGGTTGGAAGAAGTTCAGGGAGCTGTTGCCTCTCCTGACATTGAGAGGACTCTCCTTACGTGCTAAGGGGTCTTTGTATGCAGCATGTGTTAGGAGTGTGATGCTGTATGGTAGTGAGACCTGGGCAGTAAAGGAAGAAGATATTCGCAGGTTCAAACGTACAGAAATGACAATGATTAGGTGGATGTGCAGTGCGTCCCTGCGTGCAAGGCCTGGGGGGGCTGGGCCTACGATAGAAGAGTTGAGAGGTAGGATGGGACTGGAGTGTATTGGTGGTGTGATGAGGAGAGGCAGGCTGAGGTGGTTTGGACATGTGGAGAGGATGGGGGAGGATAATTGGGTACAGAGGGTGAGAGGTGTTAATATTGGGGGAGGGGTTGGGAGGGGTAGACCGAGAAAGACATGGGATGAGGTCATTAAATGTGACTTAAGGGTTAAGGGACTGAATAGGGAGGCTGCCAGAGATCGAGCAGCATGGAGAGCCGCCATTAGGTGACCAAGGCCGACACATGCAAGCATGTTGGAGCTTTCAAAAATGAGCGATGAGCGAAGCCTGGGATTGCAATGCCCTTTACCCTCAGGCACAGATATTAGTCCCCATCCCATCCTGGTCCCAAAACTACGCCTCCCCTCAAGTACGCGACTAGGTAGTAGGGGGAAAGTTTTCTGGCTGCATGCCCTTGCTGACACGAACCGCTGTGACTGTAGGGTACTGTGTGTGGTATGTAATGTGTGAGTAGTGTAGTGCATAAGACAATGAGAGCAAGGTGTTTAGGAGAATATGCTGGCCTGCTCTTTGTGTCATTGACACAATGGAAAAAGGTCAGCAGAGATGGTCAGGACAGTCCTGAAGGTTAGGGAAACAGGAGCTTCAGCTTCCCCTGTCATCAGCTTCCCATCCTCCTCAGGTGTACCACCCTAAGTGGCTGGTGCAACACCTTACTCCCTACCTATTTTCAATACTCATATCAAATCTTTTTATTGGGTAACATAAGTATAGTTGGAGATAGTGACAGGAAGGGAGAGAGAACTGCACTTGGCGGGTAACAGGACTGTGAGGCTGTCCTATAGAGATCAAAGCTATTCCTTTTTATTTTATCATGGTAGGTAAATCAAACCAGCATTAGAAAAAGATTTTATTTGTACACATACAGTATATAAACAGACAACAAATTCAGATCAGTAAAGTCAGCCCTTCAATCCGGTATTGTTTTACGTTTTTCTGTTTTATTTTTGACACAACAGATTTGTTTCAACTTAGGACAGGCCTCTAGTAATGACAGGGTTAATGAAGGCTGTATCTAACCCCTCCATCACCAAATCGTCTGAAGATAGTAAGAATAAATAAACAAGGCCGTCACTCGGACTAAAGGGGTTAAAGAAAGCGTTGTAAATCTTGTAAATCGTAAAAAAGGAAAATAAACGAAAATACCAAGCTCCAATTTTTATTTTCCCACTACTGTATTAATAAGCAGATACATTACAGTATACTCTTTTCACTTGGTCCAGATTTCGTCCTTGTGCAGCTCACTTCACTTCTCTCACTGGCGGAAAAACACTGTGCTATGACCCTATACCTTTTCTGTGGTACTTCCTCGTGACTAGCATGAAAGTATAGTCTCAAATATTTTACGACTAGTATTAAATAAGTCTTAATTATATTCTAATTGGCTATAGAGATCTCTTAACACCTCGTCTTTATTGATATAGTCCGCGCATAATGCTTCAGTTTCCCATTTTTTATGACTGACACCAAACATAAAATACAGTAGAGCTTCTAGCCGCAATCCTAAAGGAGGCGTGGTGGCAGAGTGAGTAGAAGCTTGGCTTGCTACTCCAGAGATCCGGGTTCGATTCCCGGTTGATCTAGAGGAATGTTTAAAATGTGGCGTAGTTGAATCTGGGAGGTGTGCATAGCTCACTTTCCACACACACACACACACACACCCATATCCTTTCACACATACACTTACACCACAACACACACTCATAGCGGGAAGTGTGCGTAGCTCACTTTCCATCCACGTACACAAGAACATACACACACACAGCTACCCAAGAATACACACTCATACCGGGAAGTGTGCGTAGCTCACTTTCCATACACGTCCACATACACAAGAACTTACACTCACACCTACTACAGCAGACAGACACACACACACACAGCTACCCAAGAATGCACACAGTACCCACCCACCCCATAACACCGACACCAGGACACAGTAGGGAATATTCAAAGGAAACGACGAGGAATGGAAGGGGGTTTTATTTAAAAGTGCGAAAAAGACCATTACAGTAGAGAAAATTTTTTAACCTCCCCCCAGTATTTTGTTTCTCGTGTCTCTCAGGCTCCTATGACCCACTTGGCTGGAGCAAATCGTCTGGCGTCAGCTGGAACATAATATACTAGAGTTATGCCAGTCATGTGAGAAGGTAATGGTGACAGGGTATTAACACTCCCAGGCTCCTATGACTCACTCTCAGCTGAATAAAATCGTCTGAGCCACCTGGAATGGAACACTAGAGTTGACCCGAGCATCAGGGGGTTTACTTAGGCATTCAATAACCCCCTGATGCTCGGGTCTACTCTAGTTCTTCATTCCAGCTGACTCAG
>JAGKTI010005054.1:0-10490 GCA_018397915.1 Birgus latro
GATAAACAACAAGGGACTCAAAACTGACCCCTGATGCACACCAACATTCACGGGAAACTCATCACTCAAAGCTCCATTCACCCTTACCTGAGTGTGAGCACCCACGTACATGGCCATAACCACCCTAACCAGCCACTCTTCCAACCCTAGCTTTCTCATTGCCCACTTCACCACCTCTCTAGGGACTCTGTCAAAGGCCTTTTCCAAATCAACAAAAACAAAATACAATTCCCTTTTCTTGCCAATATATTTTTCCTGAAGCTGTCGAACAATGAATATGGTATCAGTGGTCCCCCTGCCTGGCATAAACCCAAACTGCATCTCATTGATATTCACTCTTTCTCTAATCATACCTTCTAGAACTCTCTCCATTACTTTCATTATCTGATCTAAGAGCTTTCTACCTCTGTAATTTCCCCTTTCCAGGGCATCACCCTTCCCTTTGTACACATTTACAATTACGCTCTTCAGCCAATCATCTGGGACAACACACTCATATATAATCATATTTATCAGGTCAGTGACTAACCTCACCCCAATATCTCCTGAGGCCTTCAACATTTCGGCAGTCAACCCAGACACACCTACCGCCTTCCCCACCCACATCCTGCCTATTGCCTCACTCACAGTAGCAGCGTCAATCAAAGGCCAAGGCCCAAACACTGGATCACCTGGCTCCAAACCTTCCCTATCTCAATCAAACTCCTCATTCAACAACCGACTATAATGCTCTCTCCATGCATCTTTAATATCCTCACTGTTTACCACTACCCTTCCTTCATCATTCTTCACACACTGCTCGCCTACAATGTCCCGATTATCTCTCTTCACCTGATTTGCCACCCTAAAACCCATATTTTTCCTTCCTTCATGATTTAGATTATCAAGTAAAAGTCTCTGTGACTCAGACTTCGCCGTGTATACCTCTCTTCTAGCCCTGCGCTTGGCAGCCAAGTACTCCTCCCTGTTACCACCCTTCTTCCATTCCCGGAAAAGTCTTTTCTTCTCCTTAACTGCGGCTTCTACACCCTCATCCCACCACCAAGTTACTTTATGTCTTGGTGGGCCTCTTGTCCAACCGCATACTGCATCGGTAACTCTGAAGAGGTTGTTCTTAAGGGCTCCATGCTGTTCATTAGCGTCTCTATCTTCGGCTTCCTGTTCAGCCACCACTCTCCTCATCTCACTATAAAAGGCATCCCTTACTGATTGGTTTCTCAGCTTCCATATTTTCCTCCTAGGTACATATGTCTTCCTTCTCATCCTTTGTTCCTTAAGCACCATGTCACAAATCAACAGTTTGTGCTGCTGCACACACTCCTCGCTTCCTATAACTTTAACATCCCTCACTAATCTCCTATCAACCCCTCTGACCAGAAAATAATCTATCTGGGTACTATTTCCCCCGGACTCGTACGTAATCAATCTACTCACTCGTTTCGTTTCGTTTTTGAAGGCTGCAACATGCTTGCATGCGTCGGCCTTTTTTTGGATTGGAGCGTGTAGCATTTTATGACCGGATGCCCTTCCTGATGTCTACCAATGACCCTTGGGTGGATTCGATCCTCCGACCCTACGGCCAGAGCGGAGCGCTCTAACCCACTGAGCCACGGCTGCTACTCTTTTTCTAAAATGTGTGTTGCACACAATCATGTCCATAGCCTCCCCAAACTCGAGTATTCTTTCCCCTTCCGCATTCCTCACACCATATGCACATCCTCCATGGACTCCTTCATACCCTTGAGCTGCTTCACCAACATGACCATTTAAATCCCCTCCCAGAACCACTACCTCATCATTACCCATACCACTTACTACACATATTAAATCATCCCAAAATCTATCCTTCTCTGCGTCATCCAATCCTACCTGCGGAGCATATGCTGATATGACTGAAACCATCATCCGTCCGATCAAAATTTTCACTACTATTATCCTATCACTTACTCTCATGACATTCATAACATACTCCACCCATTTCTCTTCAACCAACACACCCACACCCCCATATCCGTCAGTTCCCCCCTGCCAAAACAACTTATAGTAGCAATCCTTCCCAGCAATCTTTCTGGCTGATCCACCCCTGTACCGGACTTCCTGCAGACAAGCCACATCCACCCACCTCCTACTGAATGCCTCAACAACTTCCCCTGCTCTTCCTCTCAAACTTCCCACATTCCACGAACCCACCCTAAATCCCCTGGGTGATTTGCTGTCCTCAGGCTTGCTTTGGTGCTTGTTTTTGTAATTCATAGTTGGTAAGATAAAGGGGGGTAAACATTCCAAAGGCCCGACCCACTGCACAGACCCAGGTCCAGGCAGTGGATCTGGGACCCCTAGCCCACCAACTTACTAGTGGCTGTGGTAATGGCCTCGGGGCACCCTGCCAGGACACCTGCAGGGACACCCTCCAAGCGCGGCTTGGCACTGCAACTGCCCCGCCATTATACACCCACTGATAGGGCAGCCTCCTGGGGCGCTACTCCCAGGTTCGGGCCCCTCTCTAATGAGCGGAAGCGGCAGCCTGGGAACCGCAATGCCCTGTACCCTCTAGCACAGGTTCGAGCCCCATCTCGCCCCGGATCCATGATCTATGCCGGCGGAACCCCAGTCAAGCCTCCCCCCAAAGTCCGCCACTAGGTAGCGGGGGCAAAGTTTTCTGGCCGCATGCCCTTGCTGGCGTCAACCCCTGTAACTTAGTGGGGTACGTTGTGTGATATGTAAAGCGCATGTGGTGTAGTGCATAGGATAGTTAGAGGAAATGTTTGGGAGAGTATGCTGGTCTACTCTCCATGTTACTGTCACACTGAAAAGGTCAGCAAAGGAGGATGATTAGGTAGCTAGTGAAAGGAGCTCCAGCTCTCCCTATCACCAGCATTCCATTCCCCTCGGGAGTACTACCCTGTTCGGCCCGTGCTACAGCCTCCTCCTACAAGTTAGTTGTTTTTACGGGGTGGGGCACTAACCCACCACCAACCCTTTTAGTCGCCTCTTACGACAAGCAGGGATACTGGGGGAGAATTCTTGAAAAAACCCCTACCCCCAGGGTACTCTGTATAAGAGTATGCACACAGGCTTTGGAAAACCTGTACCATAGGAAAAATTTGCTGTCAGACGTAGCTTCAAAGGGGTTCAAACTGTCAGTAATAACCCTACAAATACGCCTTGGCTGGTTGTACCGATTTTGACTGTATTACTTCCCCAAATGCCTGTTTTTGCCATTTTTCCCACCCAGAACCCCAAAATCACACCAGTCTCCCAAGACACTTGGGGGTAAGGGGTAATTTGAAAACCAATCATGAGCACTGAAAATAACGGTCAAATTCATTCACATCACACCAAAATACATCAGAAAAATATATTGCCAAGCCAAAACAAAATAGTGCAGAGTTGTAAAAGTTTATCAGATGCAAACATGAGACTTCATATTTCACACTAATTGGCTGTGCACGATTCTTCTGTTTAGGTAGTACTCAGCCATTCTTTACTGTAGGAATCATTTCATGAACTAATCAAACTGATTATAAAAGTATCGTGCACCGTACCTGATAAATAGCTTGGTAGAAATATTGAAAAATAATGGAAGTCGATACAGTATCTCATCTTTGTTTTCATCTTGTCATAAATTAACTATCTCCATAGAAGTGGTGAAGTCTTATGAAACGATAATAATATTAAACACTTATTTTTTTTCTTTGTACGATGTTTTTATCATTAAATTAAGATTCCCATCACGCACATTACATGGTCCTTCAAATATTACATAGTTTTCTTTGCACAGGGCTACCATAATATGACGAAGGGGTATGCAGATTCCAGTACTATGCTGCGGTAATCCTCTCCTGTTTGCCAGGGAATGCTCTCCCTTTCTTGCGTTAAGATTGCCAAAAGATGTGGATAGGGCAAGGTGAACGCTTCCCCACAGTTTAAGTCTATGGCCCTTACGTTCTTAACACATGCCGCATACAAAGATCCCTTTAGCTCAGAGGGAGAATCCTCTCAGTGTTAGGAGAGGTAATGGCTCCCAGAACTTCTTCCAACTACTCCTCACTCTAACCACCACTTCTGGCACATTATGTCTCCCAAGTAACAGAACTCTTCCACACACCCATGAGACTCCCCAACAAGATCAATCCTTTCACACCTGACTTTCTCCGCATGCTGTCCCTAACTCACTGCACACATGAAATCAACATTATCTTGCAGCCTACCTCTACTAACTTTACTGTACATCTCTTATGCACCCACTTATCACAAGCATTGTGTGAGATGGAATTATTTCCCAAGCCCTTGTGGCAGATGGCACATGGCCACTCTCTTCTTTGAAGGTATTGCCACCAGCCCTATATACCACCACATTTGTGTTATCTGCATTTACTCTCAAGTCCTTGTGCCCCATATCATTTCTAAGCTTCCTAAATCTTTCCTATCTTCAGTCAACATCAAATCATTAACATACAACATCTCCCATGGGAGTGCATCTCTGAAGTCACAGGAGAGGGCTTCAAGCATCATGATACACAGTTAGGTGCTCAAGCCTGACCCCAGATTCACATCAGCATTCACTGAAAACTCATCTCTCAAATCTGTATTCACTCTCATCTGAGTGTGAACATCCACATACATAGCCATAACCACTCTAAACAGCCACTCCTCCATCCAAAGCTTTCTCATTGCCCACATCACCACCTCCTTAGGGACTCTGTCAAAGATATTCTCTAAATCAGCAAAAGCAGAGTGCAGATTCCATTCCTTTCCTGTATATTTTTCCCTGCAGCTGTCAAACAGTGAATGTGGCATCAGTGGTCCTTTTGCCTGGCATAAACTCAAACAGCATCTCATTAGTATTCACTCTTTTTTTATTCATACATTCTAGAACTCTCTACATTATCTTCATTATCTGGTCCAAAAGTATTATCTTCATTATCTGGTCCAAAAGTATTATCCCTCAATAGTTTCCTCTTTCCAGGGCATCACCCTTCCCCTTGTACACATGATCACAGTCTTCAACCAGTCATCTGGGAAAACACAGTCATATATAATAGTATTTATCAAAGCAGTAATTAGCCCGACTCTTATATCTCCCGAGGCCTTCAGCATTTCAGCAGTCAACCCAGACACACCTGTCACCTTCCCTAACTACATTCTGCCTATTGCACTGCTCACAGTAGCAGCATCAATCAAAGGCCAAGAGCCAAACTCTGGATCCACTGACTCGTAATCTTCCCAGTTGCAGTCAAATTCCTCATTCAGCAGCTGGTTATAATGCTGTCTCCAAGCTTCTTTGATATCTTCACTGTTCACCACTATCTTGCTTCATTTTTCTCCACACACTGCTCATCCATGATATCCGTGTTTTCACTCGTCATCTGATTTGCTACCCAAATATCACATTCTTCCTGTCAGTGCTATTTAGGTTATCCAGTAAAAGTCGCTGAAACTCAGGCTTTGCCCTGTATACCTCTTTTCTAGCCCTATGCTTGGCATCCAAGTATTCATTTTTGTTACCACCCTTTTCCATTCCTGGAAAAGCCTTCTTTTCTCCTTCTACATCCTCATCCCACCATTATATTACTTTATGTCTTGAAGTATGAAAATTTTAGTTCGTGATTGAAATTTTTGTACATCAACCAGGTATGTTTCCAGAGTGTGTTAATATCTGTAGTCTTGAATGTTTGATGATATTCAAAAGTCAGGCAGACATGAGAAGTGAATAAGGCCTCTCGTATATTATACACTGCAGATGCGTCACTATGTGATACTACCCTTCTTGTTTGTAGACTTGGGTGGTAGGCTGTGATAATCCTTTCAGAAGAACTATCTAGATGGCTGCAATGGTCCTTCCAGAAGATTGCGGGAAATTTCATATTTTGTGTGCTCAGTTATGTCTAAAACATCATGATAATGCACAATGTGTGGGTCACATGGGGCCACCCCCCAAGCCTTCCTGAACATGTTCCATCACCCAGTAACCCACTGGCCACTATGGAGTCATGACATTGCCCTGTTTCTCACATCTACACCCCTTCCCCCTTCACTCACTCACCCACCCAACCAGGCAGAAAGTACGCCACCCACCCAAGTTGCAAACTACAATTCACTGACACCTTTGACATAGGCTGAAGGGGAGGTGGAGGTGAGGAGAAAAAAGCTAATATGGGAGCACATGACTAGTGTACCAAGTGCAAGGTTGGCCTTTGTAAGGGAGAGTATTTCTATACCAACCACACCTCTGAGCACTTCAACATGTCATAAGAATTTGTAAATACAGTATGTGTAAATATCCTGGTGTCATATTTGGTAAAATATAAAAATTTGTGTACTAGCAAATAAAGAGATAATGGCGAGTGACAGAGCAGCTTGCTACATACAAGCAAAAGTGAAAATGGTGCTCTGAGAGTGCTTCTGAACATACCACACCTCTGAACACTTCAAAAAATAATGTACATAAATGTAAATACCCTATTGTGGTATTTAAGAAAAAAATAATTAGTATAATAGTGAGTATGAAAACAGTGTTGAGTGACTGCAATGTGCTATGCTACGCACTGGCAAATGTGAAAGTGATGCTCACTATGAAGTTATTGTGGATTGCTATAGCTATTAGACCAAAGATAAGTACTGACAGCGTCGGAAGGTTACCTTGTAAGTGCGTAACTATTTTTTTTTTTTTTTTTTTTAATGCGATGGAAGAAGAACGAAACAAAGGGCGGGGCCAACAGAACATTTCTTTCAAAAAAAAAAAAAAAAAAGCCAAATTCAAGATCCATTCATTTCAAGATGCCTGGACACTGTGTTTGAAAGACTGGAGATCATAGGATGTAGGAAATACAGACAGAGGGAGACAGTTCCAGAGTTGACCTGTTGCATAAATGAAGGACTGGGAGTAACGGTTAACTCTTGCATTAGAGAGCTGGACAGAAAAGAGATGAGAGTTTGTTGCTAGACGGGTGCTATGCACTTGTCGTTTTGGCGGAGGGATGCAAGCAGACAGTTCAGAGGAGCAGTAACCCATTGAAGTAGCAATAGAAAAGAGACAAAGAGGCAGCAGTGCAGCAAAGAGACAGAGGTTGAAGGAAGCCAGCAAGAAGAGGAGAGTTGATAGGACGAATAGCCTTTGACTCCACCCTATTGAGAAGAGCTTTGTGTGGGGAGCCTCCCCACACATGAAAGTTGTACTCTAGACAGGGGCAAATAAAACCTGTGTGTATGAATATAAAACCTGTGTGTGGTAGAAAAATAAGTAAATAAGTGATTAATTTTGGTGAAGTCAGGTGCTACATTTTCCCTCATGTGGCAACTCTTGTGTCATTATATTATATTTTTTCGCTCAGGTGGCAGCTCGTGTCATTATGTTAATTCCATGCCTTAAAAGTGACTTTGTATAAAAGTAATAGGTGATAATAATGATAAGTGATAATATTGAAAAAGTCAGTAATTATAGTCAGTAATTATGTTGTAGGAGTGTAATGCTGTATGATAGTGATACCTGGACAGTAAAGGAAGAGGATATTAGCCAGTTTAAACTTACAGAAATGACAATGATTGGGTGGATAAGCAGTGCGTCCCTGAGTGTGAGGCCTGAGGGGGATAGGTCAACAATGGAAGAGTTGAGAGGTTAGATGGGACTGGAGTGTATTTGTGTTGTTATGAGGAGGATAGATTGAGATGGTTTAGGCATGTGGAGAGGATGGGGGATGATAATTGGGTGCAGAAAGTGAGAAGTGTTCATGTTGGGGGTAGGGTGGCAAGAGGTAGACCGAGAAAGACCTGGGACAAGGTCGTTGAGTGTGACCTCAGGGATAAGGGACTAAATAGGGAAATTTCCAAAGATCGAGCAGTATGGAGAGCTGCCATTAGGTGACCAAAGCCGATGCACACGAGTATGTTGGAGCCTTCAAAAACTAAGTGAAACAAAACAAAAACATGGTGTTGTCATCATAAGTACTGTTATGCTCACATGGCATATTTAATGCAAAGAATAGCACTTGTGATTGTGTTATAGTGATGCTCTGAGAGTGCTTCCATGAGTACCATACCAACAAATAGTTTTGGAAATAATGTAATATGTGTGAAGACCCTGTTGGAGACAATGGCCAATGATATTGCAGTGTGCCACAGTCAAGTGAAATTGAAAGTGACACTTGCTACAGAATTTTTCTGGATTGCTTTAGCTATAACATGAAAGGTAAGTACAGACAAATACAGGAAATTACCTTTTAAGTGCATAATTAGTGATAAGTGGTAGAAATTTTTGTTGAAGTCCAGTGTGACTTTTTTCTCCCTCACGTGGCAGCTCTATGTCAATGTTACTTAAAATCTTTGTAAGTGACTGTAGTATTACATGATATA
Organism: Birgus latro; assembly: GCA_018397915.1. NCBI lineage: Eukaryota > Metazoa > Arthropoda > Malacostraca > Decapoda > Coenobitidae > Birgus > Birgus latro. The sequence continues at coordinate 8,353 of JAGKTI010005054.1, forward strand.
TTTACGTAGAAAGTGCAGAAATTATAAGGCAAACATCGTGTTGTCATCACAGGTATTTCTGTATTTTGCTCACATGGCATGTTTAGTGCTGAGTGTAGCACTTGTGATTTTGCTTTTGTAGGTTATGGCCATATCTCAGTACAGTGCAACAAGTGTCCTTATAATTGAAAATTAGTGAACAACTTGATTTTTTTAGTGTTATGATTCATGGACAAACTACTTCCTGCAAGTGGCTCGGTGGCCACTAGCAACATTGCTTTGCACCTGCCTGGGCAACCTGTGTTCTCCGACTTCACAAAGCACCCCCTCTTCAACTCGTACTCTCTCTGGCCCCGGACACCTATGGACCTCCTGTTTCTTTCATTGGTTCATAGGAAGATTGAAGTTTGTGCGATTAAAATTTAAAACGTGTTTGGTAAAGTATATGGATCATAAAAACTCATGAAAATATCCTATTTTCTAGTGTCTCCCTCACCAGTGGCATGGGCTAAAACACTCCATCACAGCTGAAGAGTTAAAAGAGAGGAAAGCCAATAATATTTGTGTCGAAAGGAATACTGTACCTCATAACACTGTACTATGGTACTGATAGTAGCCTATAAATATTTGAGTGTCTACAGTTCAGTGAGTGAAACTTCAACCAATTCAGGGAATTGGTCATAGATAGTATACTGGGTAATTGTGTGTGTGTGCATGCTTGGGTATGTGCATGAGTGCATGTTGTTGCCATTCCTAGGTGTAAGTTTTGTGGCTATATGAACTACAGAGAAATCCCAAAATGAAAGAAATTCTGGACATACAGCCAGAGTACTCAAGTGCAGACAACGAATACTTGAGACCGGAGGCTAACTCAATGTAGAGGCCCATTTACATACATTATTAAGCTATTTCTGTCTGTTTGTGTTACTAAACATAAAAGAATATGTTGCCATTTTATTTTCTATTTATTGAAACTTGGTAAGTACAAAACAGAGGGCCTGTCACTTACACAAAACTGTATTACAGTGATCCTCTGGTTATAGCAGTTTTTGTTATCACTGCAAGATGAAAATCTGCATTCTTGCCATTATAGTGCCTTTCGCTCTCTCTCTCTCTCAAAAAATGTCTTTATGATGCACCTGAACTGGTTTCTGCTGACAGTGATGGTGCAGTGTCTGTGTTTTCTGATGGCTTTGAGGGATTCAAAGATGAGTCCCAGCTCAATGAGTATTATAATTCCAGGTGGTGGAGAGCACAGACTTTCCATCTCCTAGCCTTGAAACTCCATACCTCAAGCCAATCTCAGGTCTTCCAGTGTTATGTGTTTCTTCCTTATTGTACCCTTTTCAGCACTTTCTGTTAACCTAACTTTGCATATGTGTGTTTCTTATACTTAACTGTGTATGTATACTGTATACACTAGTGGGTCTAAATTGTCGTAAAAGGGAAAATCTGGACTTGTGCTTGGGATACCTGGTACCAGTTAGAATAAATCCTATAGGTTCTGTCCTCTAGTTATCGCACAGTTCCTTTATCACACTCCACGTTTGGTGCAAGTTATACGCATTAACCAAGGGATTGCGGTATTTATTTACAGGAGGCCCACCACACAAGCTTAGGGCCTAAGGCTTCACCCTCAGTAGCCTGAGTGTAAATCCACCCCTCAGAATACTCATACTTATCATTTTGCAAGGTCTGAATGTGGAAAGTTTTAAAAAAATTGTTCGCTAACCACCATGATTGAACTATAGGATTAAGTATCAGACAATAGAAACATCAATACCTGTAAATTCATGGTTACTGGATGTATATCATTGCCATCTTTACCAGTTTTGGTAATGTCCAGCACAGAGTCTAGCATAAGTGACAGTATTATTAAATTTGTCAGTTTTGGAAATGGTAGAGTATATCAGTTTCATAACATAATTAAATCATCACTTGATTCATGAAAGGCATTTTTAACATTTTGTACAGGTTAGTAAACTTTCAGAATAACCAAATTTTTAATTCAGTCATCATAGTCACTCGGTGTCTTAGGTGGCCTGCAGTTCTAATAGACTTAGTTCAAATCCTGCCAGAGGACAGGGAACTGTTTAAGGATTTGAATTTGGTAAAAGCAGACTTTACTGATCTGACGTAAGACTTGCTAACATGTTATA
>JAGKTI010005054.1:20472-47068 GCA_018397915.1 Birgus latro
TATATATACTGAACAACAGTCTAGAGTATGGGGGCAAAGTAAGGTGCATCCACATCAGTGTGAGATACTGTAAAATGAAGTGTATATACTAAAGTGATTTTAGACACATGTCAAAAGAAATGGATACAGGCATGCATATTAAGTAAACATACATAACTAAGAAACAACCTAAGTATTGGGTATTCAGAACCATTTTCAGTTATACTGGAATGAGTGATAAGAGTGGATTTAAGTTGTCTTATAAAAGAAGGGAAGAGTTGTTGCCTGGAGGCTTGTACAGGGGGTCCCTCATGGAGGGAGTCAGGTGAGAGAGCCTGTGCTGCCATGGCATGCACCCTGATGAGTGAGTGAGTGATAAAAGCAAAGCCTGATGAATGGAAATGGATGTAAGTAGAATACCTAACAAAACTCTCATAATACTGGTGTGCCTCCAGTTTGGATGCTGCATGATGGCACATAACCATTACAATTTTTATTTTTTAAAAGCTGCAAGAAACATAGAGCTCCTTGGATGTCAGTGCTATGTTCTTTGAATATATACCTGTTGATTACAGTATACAGTACTGCTGATTGTAGAGCATTCTTAACTGAAACTCAGTTTATTGTTGCAAGAGAGGTACAGTACTGGTTTGCTACCACAATACTTTCAAGAATGAGTGCCAGTTTGATCCTAACTGGAACTCATTTTATTGTTGCAAGAGAGGTACAGTACTGGTTTGCTATCACAATACTTTCAAGAATGAGTGGTAGGTTGATCCTAACTGAAACTCATTTTATTGTTGCAAGAGAGGTACAGTACTGGTTTGCTACCGCAATACTTTTGAGAATGAGTTTTACCTTAGTACCTCAATACAGTGTTTCTAATGGATGTACAGTATATATTTATTAAAACTCAAGCATTCCATTCATTTTGCATTTAACTACAGGTATTACATATGACTGACTGCCAGGGCAGTATCTTCTAGTCAAGAGTCCATTGCCACCTGAGCATTTAAATAATATTACAGAAAGGTCTGTTGCATGCGATAATATTTCTCTAGATATTAAGGAGCATCAGCTCAGAGAAGCTGTTATTTCAGGTATAGTGCAATGGCATTTCACCTTTAATAGTCAGCTACCATTATTTCGTAAAATTTCTTAAGTAATTTCTTGAAACTGTATGTACTGATATTATTATTGGTACCAATTTATGATATAATTGTTACTTTGAATTTTTATGTAGAAAACACTGCGAAATATTTTGTAATATGTCAGTTTTTTTTATTTTTTTTTTATTACACAACAAGCTGTTCTAGTTGAATACAGAAACAGACAATACTAAAACCAACATAATATTGCAGTCTTAGTTTTGTATTGCACTGTTTAGAGATGAGAGAAAAGTTACCAGTACATAAATTTCAGGAAATGAATGGATCTGGAGTTGATTCCAGACTGTCCGTACACATTGGAAATTTTGATGAAACTAAGGGATAGAGCTCTCTAACTGTCCAAACAGTGCTTCCCAAGAACACTTTAACCTGTGCATCACTCCTTGCAGAAACATGATTGTTTGTATGCAGTAAGGTAAATATTGTAAGCCTAATTTATTATTCCTATTATTTATAATAGTAAGAAGGATGTGCTCTCATTTAAAGTGCTTAATTTTACTGTTTTTGTTTTTGAAAAATATGTAAGGAGAGCATACAGTGAATGGAGTAACAATATGATTAACAAAAGATGTTGCATAAATTATCTGCTGACAATACAGTATGTTTAATGAGAGTATGCTACGATGGTATGAGTATATGGACTATATGGATGTAGATAGGGTAGTTGTTTTTGTTGTGATTCCACACTTGTCTGAACATGAACCAGGAGAACCATAGATTGAAGTTGTATTTCTCCTGCAGTCCACCATGCTCCTGTCAGGGGGTAAAGAGGGACTTGAGGGATGATTTTATAACCAGATAGCTGCTGCCAGGTAATTTAGGAGCCAACACATGAAGACAACCCTCTCCAGCTTCAGCTAGGTTAGTAAATAGGGTATAGGCTTAAATGAGTGAGTTTGATTGTGGGAGGAGGCTTGGTAGACCAGGAGAAATGTGGATTGATATGGTTCACAAGTCATAGGCGTGATTTTGGTGGGGGGGGGGGATATATTCTCCCCTGCATCTAGTTCAGAGCGATGCCCGGTGTAATCATTTCTTCCCCCTACAATTCAGGCAGTCCAGAAGATATACAATGTCAAACCTACAAATACCCTCAAAAACATTTCATACATTGTAAATGCATTTAATTAAGTTATGTGAATGGTTGTCTGGTTCATTTAATAGCTCTTCCACTTTCTTACTTATTCTTTGTTTCTTGATTCTTCTTCACTCATTATATAGGGGACTTACAGCAATATCGCCACTTTGTTGTGCTTAGCAGACGAAAGTGTACAATTCCAGAGACATCACCATGGAAGCATACACGTGCCCATCTCATCGTGATAATCCCTCATTTTTCATCATGATATGCCACTGTTGTTTTGTTGATCGCATCAATAGCCACACTTTCAATGATGGTGTGGTTATAAAGATAAATAAATTTTAAAAGTTCAGCACCCTAAATGGGACATGATTCGAGTTAATGAATGTTGTAGATGAAACACAATCCCTGAGGCTTAGTGTCATGTGTCAGTCACTTTAAGATCAAAATATCATATTTATACACTGGGATGATGGCCAAGCATGTTGGAGGCTTTATAAATGACACAAACATTATGATATACTTCAGAGTGGAGTATGAAGTGGGTGTCCAGCATCTTGCTTTATGGCTGCTGTCAGCCTTTCTCACTGCTCTTGGTCAGCAGAAAACTGAGAAATTGACATAGTATCCTTTCCTTGTATAATGGTACAACTTACAGTGGTATGGTGGTATGATCAAGAAGGAATGATTATCAAGGTCAGAAAAATTAACATATGCTCTTGCTGTGCTGTACATGGAATTATCAACTGGTCATCAGATTTGTTTGCTTTAAAAAGGGCAAAAACATACAGTAGCTATGATGTCAAGTGCAAACCCTCTGTAGGTGGAAAAAAGTTAAGGATGATGATGATGATGTACAATACGTATTTTAATCAGTCATTACCTTTAGCATTTATTTTAGATAATTGGATGTTATTTAATATGTATGGTAAAAGTAAATTTCTCCCAGTTTTCAAGTTACTTATCTACTTATTAGAACCATTGCCTGATACTGTGTAGATTTTTGGTACAGTATCATTTGGCACTATATCTATAATACATATGCAATATTTAATGTTTATTGTAGATTAGATATAATGAGCAATTTATTTAGTATTGCAGCATAAACTCAAAATTAATGCAAGTTTTATTGTATTAATATTATTTCTATTGTTAAAATAAGCTATTTATTGTGTAATGAATGGCTGCACCTAACCAGACTAAGATTTGGCCATTACTCCTACCCACTACAGTATCAACATAAAATACAATGCAGAAGCAGTCCACTAAGCCCTCACTGTAATGCAGCTCACACACACAACACTGTCACTTTATGTACAGTATCTCACTTTCACAACACAGACAGTCCTTCAACCTAACCTCAACAGAAGACCTCTGGGAGCTCTCAGCTGATGGGGCCAGTTTCATGCAGTCCTCTGGGTTCGTGTCCTGACGAAGTTAGGATGACAGCAACAACGTTGCATAATGATATTCTTTTCTCTACACAAACTGAGGTTTAAATATTGTTATGTAGAGTGTGTAATGCTGATTGTATATGTAATGTCTGATTATTCTTAAATCAAAGGTCGTGAAAACTACCTAAGAACTGTTCATATGATAATGCACTGCTCTTCTAATAGTCTGTGTATTTTGAAATGCAACTTGCATTGATGATTATTATGTGCATCAGCATTCAGTGTATGATTTATACTGAGCATTAAAATAATAAGAAAATACATACAGAATGTTACAGTATGCCTTCTTGAGATATTCTGAATGCATGTTTGCCCAGTGTTATATACTTTTTACGAGCGGTTGCTCATGATTTATATTCATGCTGTGACATTGCTGCTGTACATTCCAGTTGGTTATATGTATTTAACCAGTAAGTCTTTTTGAAACTGCACAGTAGTTTGTATGATGTGCCTAGTAAAAGTACTCAGCTTTTATATGAACAGGTACCGGTAGGTGGTGCTGGAGAGAGACGCCTTCATGCAGTGGCACTGATAACTTTTTTTCTCAACTTTCCAATTATGTAAATGTCCAGCTACTTCCTTATCCCCCAAGAGGAGGATGGTGGGTTACAGAAGAAGAGCACCTTAAGCCTGCAGTCCACCAGGTTCAAGTTTCATATGAGTCTGGGGCCACCACCACCACAACAAAAACACATGAGCAGGTAACCACAACACTGATTGAGTCTTTTATACACTACAGGTATTTATTACCATCATCCATCGAAACTATTTGTTTCATTTTATGTCTTTGCAGGGCTAAATATCTCTTGAAATGTCTGAACGGGATGGTAAGTAAATACATTTGATTTTACAGTTTTCAAAGAATGTCAAAGAATTTTTTTTCTTGATGCAAGTGTATAATGTATGAATGATATTTTGGTGAATATGTAGGAGAGTGTGATTATTCATTAGAAAAGTCTGTGAAGTAACTTTTACATTTTCTTTCCATTGCGGTGATTTATGCATTTCAGAGTTTGCCCAGATATCTGAGGCATTCAGTTGTGCCTGTGTTAAGTACAGTTATTTATTAACCAGATATATTTATATGTTGTTATATGTAATTAGACAAAAGCATTGCTGATATCAGAGTATATTGTTGACCGTAAAAATTTTAACTACTGTAACATTCCATTCTGTAGTTGTGTGAAAGAATGTAATGTGCAATGTCTATAGACTTAGGCCATATTGTGATTACTGTATAAAAGTATGATTATTAATTAAACTGCCATCATTCAACAGATACCCCATTAGACTACCAGTAATACTGTTGTTGAAATGGTTATCAGTGCTCCAGGATAGTGCTTAACAATGAATCCTCATTAGTCAATGTACAGTGTAGGTGTAGTATATTGTATTGCCAGATATCTCAGATTATGTGTTAAGTGCAATAAAAGTTGCAATTTCAGATATTTAAGTTGGTATGAAGACAGGCACGAGGTGTGGTTAACCTGCCAAGTTACCATGGTGAAGACCTGGAACAATGCAGGGTTCACCCTAGCTTCATGTCCTAACACAGTATAGCAAGTCCTCGTTATACTCACAATTTGAAATTCTTTTTTGCCATGAAGTCATCAGTAAATCAAAGAAAAATTACCTGTTAAAATTTAATTCTTACCTCTTAAGGTAATTTGCCAGTTTTCCACAGTATATTACTAGTGGCATGAGAAATTTGTGATATTTTGGAACACATCACTTACCTATAACGAGGATTGCCTGTATATGATTGTTAAGTGCTGTGATTGTTGTAAGTAGTTTGTAGATATGTATAAAATAACAGTATTGTCAAGTAAACTGTAAAACATGTGTGTGTTTTTTCCTGTAAATTGTTATGTGATGACATAGTTCTCATGGTCTCTTTGTCTCAGTTTCTTTGTATTCAATATGTCCGAACCAGTATTATATCTCACTTATCATTATTCATCATAATCGTCCAAACCTTTATCTCAGCCAAGAATATTATATCTCTCTTTGTACCACTGTTACCTACATACTCTTTCATTTGATTCATGTTTTCTCAAGGTAACCCAGTAGTGATTTCTGGTATTGTAATATTATCCACATCTCCTCAGTCAAAGTTGGCATGAACACACTTCCCTCATGGATCTCTTTACTTCCCTATTTACTTTTCCCTTTGTTAAAATCTTCCTGATGTGGTTCATCACAGAACCATCCAGGCAAGTACGCTGCCATTCTAGAATACCATGATTTGAATTTTTCATCAGTTTACTAACAGGTTTCATCACATCTTTACACCTATAAGTTCACCAGCTAATCTCAATACCTTTCATTCCTCCTTCTCAAGCAGTTTAGCACAATCAACAAAAAAAGAGAGTGGTTACGTCCTACTTTTCTAAAGTTTCAAGCTGATCTATCTGGCCTCTAACTGATCCATCAAAATGCTTTGCTTAACCCTTTAACTGAAAATAATCATATAGTAGGTACCGGAGTATAATACATGCAGTAGTCTGGTGGTAGATTGGGGCAACTACCATCCATGCATTTGAAGTAGTGTCATCTTAAGGTGACTACACTGAATGGCAACCAAATGTTTCTTGGACTACACTGGATGGTAACCATATGAGCAGCTCATGGTTAAGTGGGTAAAGGTGTTCCATCTGGATGTGACTCATAAGAGTCACTGGTTTGAGAGATGGTTGGGATTTATTGCTCACATAATGCCTTTCAAAGGCAGGGGACTCTGCTTAAATATCTGAACTGAGTAGCCAAGCCTCAGGCCCCTATGCTCTTGGTGAAGCAAAAATATTGGATGGTGGATGGATGGAGCATGTGTGAGCAGTTAGAGGTAGGAATAAGTAAAGAGCTCCTTTGTTGCTGTTGGAAAGAAAGAAAGTGGTAGAGCCAGAGCTATAGCTTCTAAAGGGAGATGTTCAGACTGCCTCTTTTGAAAAGAGTCCCCCACAATACAAAGCCCATTGCTGTCATGGGGGGGCTCTGGGATCTGGAGCTGGGGTCTGATGTTGGGGGTGGTATGTACTGCTTCCCCCGTCCTCGGGTCCCAGCCCATGACCCTACTAATTTTGCTTGGTCCTTTTTCTTCTCTTCCTTTTTTTCTCTTCTTTTCTTCCCTCCTGAAATGTGAGGGCCATGCCGATAGGATGCGAAGCTCACTCTCTTTTTGTCAGTCCTAATCAGCCTGAGGGAACCATTGGTACGGTAGCCCTTGTTTCATTGTTTTACCCTTACTCCTGAACTGGGCTGTCAGGAGAGGACCAGTTTATTTCCCACGTTCCACATTAGGCTCACCATGGCCAGGAATGAGTTTGTCCTTTTTTTGAAGGAGCAACGGGAGATGCTCCTCCTAAACCTTCTCTCAGTCTGGTAGATCTTCCCTCCCCTACTTTTCTGCCCCTTTCCTCCTCCTCCTGTCCTCCTATTTCTTCTTCCCCCTCTCCTCATATGGTTACATCTCCATCCACTTTACCCCGACCTGCCTCTCTACCCAATGTCCATGTGTCTCAAGCTCCCTTTTCTCAGCCTTCCCCCATCATCACCCTGGAACCTTTCCAGGTTCCGAGTGGCATTATAGAGTCTTCAGCCCCATCTGCCTGCCCGTCCCTGGCCTCCTCTGCTTCATTTGCAACCCAGTCTCTGATCCCTTCATGTACTTCCTCTCTTTACTTAGCTACTTCTTCATCCAGCTCTGTTGCTGCTTCTGTCCCCTCTCTCCTCTCCTCCTCCCGCCGTCGTCCTTCTGTCCTCTCTACCACTCCCATTCCTTCTTCCTCGCCTTTTGACCCGGGAACTTGGACTAGGTTCTTCAGTATCCCGGCTGGCTCTCCCTTCTCATCTGATGACCTCCTCTTTCAATTACAGCTCATCTGTCAAGTCGGTCTCAATGTTCCCATTCACTCCTGTTTCAGTGATTCACTTAGTTACTATTCAGTCTCAACAACAAGGTGAATCCATGTCTAAACTTGTTGACCCATCAGGAGTCCCTGTCCCCATTCACCGTGATAGACTGTACAACTCTCACTCTGGCACGGTTGTTTTACCACCTTCTCTTAAACATGGGAACATGTCTCTCCTAGAGTGTTCCCCTATAATTTCTGACATATTCAGTGAACAGGGTTGTCCAGTCCAGACTGTTACACGCTACGCTAGGTAACGTCAGCGTTCTGTCAGCATTGCCAAGATCACCTTCAGCTCTCACACACTCCCTTAACACCATTACCATTGGAGGTCTACAACTTTCAGTGACGGAGTTTATCCATTCCCCTCATCAACATACCTCCTGTTGGCAATTTGGCCATCCTGCAAAATATTGCCGTTCCTCCCAGCGATGCCCTCCAAGTGCACAACCTGATCACCCTCAGCCTGACTGCCCTGCTGTTGTCCACTGCTGACCGAATTGTTGTGAAGCGCATGCCACCTTTCATCGCAACTGTCCGACCTTTAAGTTTGAATCGGAAGTCGCTCGAGTTCATTACTTACCGGGGTTGTCTCTTCGTGAGGCTCGTAATAGTGTTCGTTGTTGGGGTTTTCAGAGTACCACCTCTTATGCCAGGCGCCTCCATTCCTCCCTTCCACAGCCTTCTTCCTCGGGTCATCCTGTATCTGTTCCCCTTCTGTTCCTGTTGTTCCATTTGCTTCTAATATCAATTCTATTTCTTCATCCCCTTCTGCACTTGTCTCTGTATCTGTTGTCCCTCTTCCTTCCCTCCCACTTCTCGTCTTTCCACCTCTAACTCTGTCCCTACCTCTGTGTCTGTTGTCTCCTCTTCCCTTCCTCTCAGTGCTCCTGTTCCCAGCTCTCCCTCCTCTCTGCCTAACCCCCATTCTAGTTCAGTCCTCTTCTTACAGACTTCTCCTGTTCCTGTCTCTAACTCTTCTCTGTTTTAGATTTCTCTACCCCTACTTCCTCTCCATCCCCTTCCTTACTCATTCCCTCTTCTCGTCCTTCCCCTCATTCCCAACCTCATCCATCCTCTCACTCCTCTGGTTCTGTTTCTCATACCCACTGTTTGGCATCTCTGGCCCAGCGTAACATCTGACACCTGTCCTCTCCTAGTGGTAAGCACAGTCTGTCCATCACATCGAATTCTGAGACTTTTTCTGCTGCCCATCCGTCTACTTTTCTGGCTCATCAAGTACATGCAGTGAGTACCTGCCCCTCCAGACCTGTACACTCTGCCTCATTGAAATCCACACCATCTCCTCAGCAGTCTTCTACGTCATGAACCCGGAATGCTCCACTGCTGGCCATTTGTGGCATGACACGCTCGCAGTGACGACAGTGAAACCATCCCCAAGATTATGGATTATATTTTAATTTCCATGTCAGATTCAGTGGGCAATGCTGTATCCCCTCCTTCCATCCTCTCCGTTGAAGTTCAGCCTGTGTCTCTTGACCTCCCTCCCACTCCTCTCCCTCCTTCATCTCCCCCTCCTTTGCCTTCTGTTCCCTCCTTATCTGTGTCCCCCCCGTTTCCTCGCTCGTTGTTGTCGTGGAGGGGCTTCGGAGACATCGATTGGGTCTTGATGAGTGGGGACCTATGGTGGGGTTTCTACTCTGCCCTCTCCCCCCCCTCCTTGGGTTCCTGTCGCTGCCTCAACTAATTTTGCGAGGCCCTTTTTCTTATTCTATTGCTTTTTTTTTTTTTTTTTCTCCCTGTCATCGCCAGGTAGTGGAGGTCTACTGGTGATGTTCCAGTCTACGCCCCTTTTGTCATCTTGGGTGAGACTGTCTCCTCCCCACGTGTTTGCCGTGCGTGGTGTCCCGTGTATTCCCTGCGCCCCTCTATCTGGGAGTTGAGTTCACCATGGGGCAGGGTGTAGTTCTCTGTGGTGGACAATACACTCCTTTGGTAGCGGGGTTGGGGTAAGACGGGCGGTTCAGTGTGGCCCCGCTAGGCAAATCGGCTGGCCCTGTGTTGACTCAGTCAACCTCGGCTAGGGTCAAGCGGGCACTGTTTGGTGGGCACCGTATTGGTCCGCGGCTGCCACTTCACACCAAACAGTGTCCGCGTATACCTCTTCCGCTGTCCCTGAGGCTGTTGGGTGAGTTTGACCCAACATCAGCCTCCCCTAGTTGGGCTCCGTGGTGGGTGGTGGGTGGGGTGGTGAAAACTACCAATTACATTTTTATGAATATTACTACTAGTACTACTGGCTCGATTACGGTGACGACCCAGGACTCGCTTTTGACCGTGGCCTCGACTTCTTCCCCTCCTCCTAAAAGTTCAGTTACAATGAACACGCCATCCGCCGTACCTACTGTGTCTTCCACTCCTCCAGCTTCTGTTCTGTCTACCTCAATTAGCCCCTCTACTATTATCACACTTCATCCTTACCTTCCTCCTTCACTTCCTGTCTCTGTTACTTCTATGTCCTCTACCTCTCTCTCCAGACCTCGTCCTTCTTCGTATGTGCCAGCCCCTTCCCTCACTTCCTCTCTGTTCGATACACAGACATGGTCAAAAATTTTTAATATCCTTGATGCATCTGATGACCTCTCGCTCCACCTCTCTCTACTTCGACAGATAGGCAGGGATGTCACCTTCTCGGCTCGTCCGAATGGTTCCCGCCTCCTTGTTGTTCACAATGCCGCCCAAGCCGAGAAGGTGGCATCACTAGTCAACAGCTCAAGTTAACCCATCTCTGTGTCCCCAGATATTCAACTTAATTCGTCCACTGGCACTGTCTGTTTACCATCATCAATGTCCTTTGGCCAGAGGCCTTTCGCAGAATGCTCCACAGACATAGAGCTAATCCTCTCAGAACAGCATCACCCAATCCGTTCAGTACATTGTTATACAATTCCTCCTCGCGGACGCCAACAAGAACCAGCCAATATTGTTAAAATAGTCTTTGCTTCTCGTGACTTACCCTCCACAGTTATTATTGGGGGCACTGTCCTCCAAGTACGCCAGTATATTCCGCCTCCTCGCCAGTGCACATCTTGTTGGCGCTTTGGCCACCCCACCAAATACTGCCGCTCATCTGCAGTCTGTGCCAACTGTGCACTGGCCAGCCATGCCTCTTCAGACTGTGTTACCACCATCCGGTGCTGCCCTAACTGTCGTGGTAGCCATTCTGCCACCCACCGACAATGTCCCGTCTACCTTTTTGAATCGGAAGTATCTACTATCCGTTGGAAAACTGGCCTCTCCCTTAGTGAGGCTCGTCGCAGAGCTCGCAACCTCGGTCACCATCCTAACGTTACCTACGCACGTGTAGCCCGTCCTTCTGCCATAGTAACTTCCAGTCTCACTACTACTACTACTACTACTTCCCCTTCTGCACCTGTCTCTGTATCTACTGCCCCCTCTTCCTCTCCTCTCTCCTCTCGTCTTCTCACCTCTCACTCTGTCTCTACACCTGTGACTTCAGTCTCTCCTTCTCTTCCTCCCAGTACTCTTGTTTCTACCTCTTCCTCCTCTCAGCTGCACCTCCCCTCTACCTCAGACCTTCCCGTACAGACTCCTCTTGTTCTTATCTCTAATTCTTTCTCTGTTTTAGATTCCTCTACCCCTACCTCCTCTCCAGCTCCTTCTTTACCTGTTCCTTCTCCTTGTCCTTCCCCCTGTTCACAACTTCGTCCCTCCTCTCACTCCTCCACTTCTGTTACTCAGACCCGCCGTTTGGTGCCCCTGGCCCAACGCAACACTCGACCCCCACCCTCCTCTAATAGTAAATGCAGTTTGTCCACCGCATCAGACTCTAAGGCCTCTCCTGCCCATCCTCCTCCTTCTCCAGCTCGTAAAGTCCGGGCAACAAATTCCCGCCCCTCCCGATCGACACACACTGCCTCGTCAAAACCTGTATCACAGCAATCTCTCCAGTCACATCCCCGGACCGCCCACACCAAACCCTCAGGCGATGACGACAGTGAAACTATTCCCAAGATTATGGATTATATTTTAACTTCCACGCCAAATTCAGTAGCCAATGCTGTATCCTCTCCTTCCATTCTCTCTGTTGAAATTCATCCTGTACCTCCTGACCTCCCTTCCACTCCTCTCCCTCCTTCCTCTCCCTCTCCTTCTCCTTCTATCCCTTCCTCCTCTTTGCCCCACTCCTCTTCCACTTCTTACAGTACTCCTTCCCCTTTGTCTCTCCCCATGCCGTCAGGCTATAGAGACCATTCTGCCCATCCACCAATTTCACCTTCTATTCTTATCCCTACTATCGTAACGACTCGGTAATATATGTTATTATTCTGTATTGTATTTTAATTCCTATGTCATATTCTTTACTTCCTATGTCATATATTTTACTTCCTATGTCATATTTTACTTCCTATGGATTATATTTTACTTCCTGTTTATTATATTTTACTTCCTGTGTACTATATTTTATCATTAGTATTAATTTCCTTTTACCTAAACTCTGCTTTCCTGTTGGGTTTTACTTTCTTTGGTTTTTTAACATGTCTATTTTACAATGGAACATACGAAGTTTTACAGCCCATCGCAATGACCTCCGCTATCTTCTTTCAGTTCACTCTCCTTCTTTAGTTTGCTTACAAGAACCCCGTTTATCTTCCCCTCCGGTACCTATACCTGACTATTGTTTCTTGTTCTCTCCTGCTTCTCTTTCTGTTACAGCTATCTTAGTCCACCATACAGTTCCTCTTGAACGTCTGTCCATTAACACCACCGTCCCATGTCATTTTATTCGTGTGTTTCTTGGACGTTGGATTATGGTGGTTTCGGTTTATTTCTCTCCCTCCCAGCCTATTGACCTCTCTGCCTTATCTCTTTTATTACCCCAACTACCCACCCCAGTTTTATTGCTGGGGGATTTTAACTGTCGCCATGTTTTGTGGGGCGATGACGTTACTAATTCGCGTGGCCGTCGCCTTGAGTCTTTTATTTTTAACACAGATTTATCGTTATTGAATACAGGAGCTTCAACACATTTTGATGCTACAACTCATACCTTCTCCTGTCTAGATCTCTCCCTGTGCTCCCCTTCCCTTTCTTTAGATTTCCACTGGGCTGTTCTTTCTGATATTGTATATACTGATCACTTTCCTATCAAACTTACTCTAACTACATATTGTCCCGTAATTAGACCCCCTCGATGGTGTTTTCCGAAAGCTGACTGGCCGTCATTTACTTCACTAACTATTCCTTCTGTACCTCCTTCTTCCTTCTCTACTGTTTTAGACATGCTCACCTATTTTAATGTGTTAGTTCTAAGTGCAGCTTTGACTTCGATTCCTAGGTCATCCCGTCCTTTTGCTTCTAAGTGTGTACCTTGGTGGAATTCGGATTGTACTGTGGCTCTCCGTGTTAAACGTGCACGTTGGAAGAGCTACCTACGTAAACGCAACACCCAGTATGAACAGAGTGCACTTCTAATGTTTAAAAAGGCCCGCGCTTCTCTTCGTAGGACAGTTAAACGGGCTAAACGCCATAGCTGGAGATTATACGTTTCCACCATTACTACAAATACACCCATTGCTTCCGTTTGGAAACGTATATGCAAAATAGCCGGTAAACATCTTCCCATGCCTTCCCCTGTCCTACATTTGGATGGGGAATCAGTCGCAGATGCTCATTTAGTTGCTAATGGCTTAGGTCTTCATTTTAGTAATGTTAGTAATGGTTCTCATCTCTCACCTGAATTCCATGCCCTTAAAACTGCTACTGAATGTATGCCAGTTGTCTTCCAGCTGTCGTCTAGTCAGTCGTATAATGTGCCTTTCACTCTCCATGAATTGTCCTCAGCCCTTCGTCTTTGTAAGAACACTTGCGAGGGTCCTGATGGCATACACTATAATATGCTCCGTCACCTTTCCCTCCAGGCCCTGGTCCTATTATTAATGATATATAATCGTATCTGGACAGAGGGTGTCTTTCCTCCCTCTTTTCGTAATGCTGTCATTCTCCCATTTCTTAAGCCAGGAAAGCAAGGCCATGCCCCTCAAGATTATCGCCCCATTACTCTTACTAGTTGTCTTTGCAAATTGTTCGAGCGTATGATAAATCATCGTCTTATGTGGCTCCTAGAATCCAAACAACTTTTGTCCCCTTCACAGTTTGGCTTTCGTAAAGCTCGCGGTACCTTAACTCCCCTCCTAAATCTGGAGACATATATCCGCTCAGCTTTTGTCACTCGGCAATCTGTGATCGCAGTGTTCTTTGACCTTGAGAAGGCTTATGACACAGTTTGGCGCTATCATATTTTACGCACAGTTCGATCTTGTGGGATTGATGGTAACCTTGGGGTTTTCTTAAAGAATTTTCTATCATCCCGTTTCTTTAGAGTCTGTGTTCAGCATACTTATTCAGATCCCCTCCCACAATATGAAGGTGTCCCCCAAGGCAGTGTTCTTAGCACTACTCTCTTTTTATTGGCAATTAATGGGATTGTATCCTGCCTCCCAGTTGGTGTCCGCTCTTCTTTATATGTAGATGATTTTGCAATATATGCCTCAAATTCTGACATCTCTGCCCTTGGTGATCTCATTCAACATGCGGTTTCTGCTGCCTCAGAATGGGTTGCTTCTCATGGCTTTCGGTTCTCTCCTCTTAAGTCTCATGCTATTACTTTTACTCGCTCACATCTTATTTCCCAACCACCTCTTTTTCTCTATGGCTCTCCTCTCCTGTACAAAACCTCTGCTTCCTTTCTTGGCCTTCTTTTCGATTCCCGTCTCACTTGGAAGGATCATATTGCCTCCTTGAAAATCTCAGCCTTGCAACGCCTCCGTCTCTTACAAACTTTGTCTCATGTGTCGTGGGGTGCTGATCGGGCTACTCTCCTTCGGCTCCATATTGTTCTCGTTCTCTCCAAACTTGATTATGCCTGCCAAGTTTATTCTTCCGCTTCAGACACTGTCCTCCAACAACTTGATTCTGTGCATCATCACGGTCTCCGTCTGGCACTTGGCGCTTTTAAATCCTCCCCAGTTGAGAGTCTGTATGCTGAATCAGGAGTTCCATCACTTTTCCGCCGTCGTGCTCTACTTTCTCTTCGTACTTATGCTAAGTTGCACTGTTTTCCTCATACTCCTTCTCTGCTTCCTCCCGCTCCTGACTTAGACATGTTTTCCAATCCTAGAACCAGACCACCTTTTGCAATTCGAGCTCGTACTCTCCTCTCGCATTCTTCTCTTGCTATTAGTAATGTTTTTTCTTACCGCACATGTCTTTTTCCCCCCTGGCTACTTCCGTGACCTCACATTTGTTCTTCCATTTTTCCCTATTCCAAGTCCAATTCTTCTTCATTCATTCTCCGTGCTCGGTTTTCTGACCATCTCTCCCACCATTCCTCTGCAGTCCCTATATACACTGATGGTTCAAAAACCCCGGAGGGTGTTGGCTTCGCGATCCTCTTTCCTGACACCTTTTATCATTTTAGTCTTCCTACCTATGCAAGTGTTCTAACAGCAGAGTTATATGCCCTCTGGTTTGCGTTGCGGTATATTTGTCGTGCCTCCTCTCCCTCATTTGTAATATTCTCTGATTCATATAGTGCGCTATCCCTTCTTCAGTCACCTTCTGCTTCTCATCCTTTAGTCCTTCGTATCTTGGAATGGTTGTTCCGTATCTCCTCTCGTCATAAAACAGTCCAGTTCTGTTGGGTTCCAGGACATGTGGGCATCGCGGGCAATGAACATGCTGATCAGTTGGCTCGCATGGCTGTTGCCAAAGATGCCTCTCCTTCCTTCCTCATTCCAGTCTCTGATTTTCTTCCTGCCCTAACTTCCTTCCTTCAGCACCGGTGGCAGTCTTGCTGGGACTCTATCACTAATAATAATCTACGTGTTGTTAAACCATCTATTTCTCCTTGGCTAACCCCTTGCCACCGTAATAGGAGATGGGAGACTGCTTTAGCTCGTCTTAGAATTGGTCATACTAGACTTACCCACTCATATTTGATGTCTGGTGGTCACCCTCCCCTCTGTACGCATTGCAATACCATTCTCTCTATACGTCATATTTTCCTCGACTGTCCTCTTTACACTGTACAGTGACGTATTTCCTTTCCTTTTTTGTCTTCCCTCCAGCGTCTTTCCCTCCTTTCAGATTTTCTCCGAGAATCATCATATTTTTCCTGTCATAATATCATGTCCTTCCTTACCTCTATTGGTCTTCTTTCCGACATCTAGCTCCGTTCCTGACGTCACTAACCCCATCTGTGATATGATATAATACTTTTTCCATTGACCCAATTTCTTCACAATGCCGTGTCTGTATTTCCGGCCTGACCAGCATACATAACTTGTAGCCGATGATCTGGCTTTGTGCTGGATTTTGGCACTAGGTACCTACTGTTCTTCTTCCTTATCTTTGCCCCTCTCCTTTTCCACTTCTTCCAGTACCGTACTCCCTTCCCTTTATCTCTCTCCATGCCTCCAGGCTATGGTTACCGTCCTGCTTGTCCACCTATTCCTCCTTCTGCCCCTGTTCCTGCTATTGTAACGGCTTAGTAATATATGTTCCTATTCTGAATTGTATTTTACTTCCTGTGTATTATATTTTATCTTTAATATTTTATTTCCTTTCCTAGATTCATAGTTTTCTGTTGAGTTTTTCTTATTTGGTGTTGTAGGTGGGGGCGCTCACCATCCACTTACTCATTGTAGTGCTGCTCTCAGATGTCTGCCCTTTCCACTCCTCCATCCTTCTTTCCTTCCATCCTCTTCTGTCTTTCTTTCCTTCATTCTTTCCTCATCCTTCTGCCTACGGGTGACTTTATACTCCCTCTTCTGTCTTTCTTTCCTTCATTCTTTCCTCCTCCTCCTCCCTGTGGGTGACTCTACACAGAGTAACAAGCCAAATGGTTTCCTGTACACCAGGAAACCATTTACTATGCTGGGTGGTAACCATATAACCAAATTATGGCACCTGGTGGTTTAGTGTGTAATTAAGGTGCTCCAATGAGATTGAGCCAGTGAAGGTTTATATCCAAGGGATGGTTGGGGTTTATTGCTCATGTAATGCCACTCGGAGATGAGCGAGGCTGGTCACACTCATCTTAAATGTCAGGACCAACTTGCCTAGCCCCGGGCTCCTACGCTCCTCATGGGGCAACGTAGGATTGGACGATGATGATGAGTTAGGTTTTAGTATGTCTCTTTTACAATGGAACATTCGAAGTTTTACTGCCCATCGGAGTGACCTCCGCTATCTTCTTTCGGTTCACCAGCCGTCCTGAGTCTGTTTAGAAGAACCCCATTTGTCTTCCCTTCCGGTACCTATACCTGGCTATTGTTTCTAGTTCTCTCCTGCTATTCTTTCTGTTTCAGCTATCCTAGTCCACCAAACAGTTCCTCTTGAACGTCTGTCCCTTAACACCATTGTTCCATGTCATTTCATACGTGTTTTTCTCAGCCGTTGGGTTACTGTGATTTCCATTTACTGTATTTCTCTCCCTCCCAGTCTGTTGATTTTTATGCCCTGTCTCATTTATTGTCCCAGCTACCCATCCCAATTTTATTATTAGGTGATTTTGATTAGGTAATTGTTATTTTCTATCGGATACGTAGCAGCCGTGGCTCAGTGGGTTAGAGCGCTCCGCTCTGGCCGTAGGGTCGGAGGATCGACATCAGAAAGGGCATCCGGTCATAAAATGCTACACGCTCTAATCCAAAAAGGCCGACGCATGCAAGCATGTTGCAGCCTTCAAAAAACTAAACGAAACGATACGCTTATGTGAAGCTGCAGGATGTGGTGAAAGTTTTTTGGTGTGTCAGATAGAGCCAGGATTCCGGGGGCTTGATTGATGAATGAATGGAAGTGTAGACACGCCCATTGGATTGGGCAAACTTGAGTTCTGGACGTTGCTACTCCTCACCCTGCCGTAGGGTGGAAAAGGAGGTCCGGATGATGATGATGATTTTAATTGTCACCAAGCTTTATGGGGCGATATTGTTATTAATTCTCATGGCCACCACCTTGAGTTATTTGTTTTTACTTATGATTTTTCTTTATTGAATACAGGAACATCGACGCATTTTGACGCCAGAACTCAGACATTCTCATGTTGTGATTTCTCCTTCCGTTCCCTCTCTCTTTCTCTAGATTTTCATTGATCTGTTCTTTCTGATGGTGTGTATAGTGATCACTTTCATGTTAAATTTACTCATACTTCCTACTGTCCTGTGCTCAGGCCTCCTCGGTGGTGCTTTCTGAAAGCTGACTGGCCGTCTTTTACTTCTCTGTCGGGTCCCTCTGTATTTAATGTTTTAGTTCTGAGTGCAGATTTGACTGCGATTCCTTGGTCATCCCGCCCTTTTACTTCTAAATGTGTGCCTTGGTGGGACTATGATTGCACTGTGGCACTCCATGTTAAACATGCATGTTGGGAAAGTTACCTTTGTAAACACAACACCTCGGATGAACAGAGTGCATTTCTTTTGTTTAAAAAAGCCGTGCTTCTCTTCACAAGACTGTTAAAATGGCTAAACACCGTAGCTGGAGATTATACATTTCCAGCTTCACTACCAGTATGCCCATTGCTTCCATTTGAAAATGTATTTGCAAAATAGCTGGGAAGCATATTCCCATGCCTTGCCCTGTTCTTCATCTAGATGGGAAATCAGTTGCAGATGCATATCTAGTTACCAATGGCTTGGGTCTTCATTTTAGTAATGTTAGTAGTGGTTCTCATCTCCCCTGAATTCTATGCCCATAAAACTACTTTTGAATGTATTCCTGTTGTCTTTCAGCTGTCGTCTAGTCAGTCGTATAATGCACCTTTCACACTCCATGAATCGTCTTCTGCCCTTCATCTCTGTAAGAACATTTGTGAAGGTCCCGATGGCATACATTACAATATGGTTTCTCGCCTTTCTCTCCCCCTGGCCCTCTCCTTTTTATTATCTATTTATAATCGTATCTGGACCGAGGATGTTTTTCCTCCCTCTTTTCGTAATGTCATCATTCTCCCATTTCTTTAGCCAGGAAAGCTAGGCCATGCTTCGCAGGATTATCACCCCATTGCTCTTACTAGTTGTCTCTGAAAATTGTTCAAGTGTGATAAATCGTCTTATCAGGCTCCTAGAATCCAAACAGCCTTTCTCATCCTCTCAGTTTGGTTTTCAAAAAGTACATGGTACCTTAATTCCTCTCTTTAATCTAGAAACTTATATTCGCCCTGCCTTTGCCACTTCTGTGGTACCTTAACTTCTCTTCTTAATCTAGAAATGTATATCCAACCTGCCTTTCCGCTCACCAATCTGTTCTTGCAGTTTTCTTTGATCATGAAAAAGTGTAATTATGATACTGCCTGGTGCTTTCATATTTTGCACACAGTTTGTTCATATGGTATTGATAGTAACCTTGGTGTTTTCTTGAAGAGTTTTATATCAGCCTGTTTCAGGTCTGTGTTCAGCTTATTCGGATCCATTCCCACAATATGAATGTGTTTCCCAAGGCAGTGTTCTTAGCACTGCTCCCTCTTTATTGGCTATTAATGGGATTGTTTCTTGCCTCCCAGCTGGTGTTTATTCTTCTTTATATGTAGATGACATTGCAATATATGCCTCAAATTCTGACTTCTTTGTCCTTGGTGTGCGTATTCAGTGTGCGGTTTCTGCTGCCCCAAAGTGGGCCACTACCCATAGTTTCCGATTGTTTCCTAGTAAGTCTCATGCTATCACTTTTACCCGCTCTCGTCTTCTTCCTCAACCTCCTCATTTTCTTTATGGCTGTCCTCTCCCATACAAAACTTCTGCTTCCTTTCTTGGCCTTATTTTTTACTCTCTTCTGGACCATATTGCCTCCTTGAAAATTTCAGCTTTGCAGCACCTCTGTCTCTTACAAACTTTGTCTTATGTGTCGTGGGGTGATGATTGAACCACTCTCCTTCACCTCCATGCTGTTCTCGTTCTCTCTAAACCAGATTATGGTTGCCAGGTTTTTTCTTCTGCTTCAGATACAATCCTCCAAACAACTTGATTCTGTGCATCATCACGGTTTGCGTCTGGCTATTGGCACTTTTAAATCTTCCCCAGTTGAAAGCCTGTATGCTGAATCAAGAGTTCCTACACTTTTCCGTCGTTGTGCTTTGTTTTCTCTTCGTACTTATGCTGAGTTGCACTGTTTCCCCAATACCCTTTGCTTCCTCCTGGTCCTGACTTGAACACCTTTTCCTCACATCCTAGGATCAAGCCACCTTCTGCAGTTTGAGCTCGTGCCCTCCTCACACACTCCTCCCTCACCGTAAGTACTGTTTTATCTTTCTGCATGAGTCTTTTTTCCTCCATGGCTTCTTCAGCACCCCAACATTTGTTCCTCCATTTTCCCATATTCCAAGTCCAATTCTTCTTCCTTCACTCTCTGTTTCTTGTTTTTTAGACCATCTCTGCCACCATTCTTTTACAGTCCCTGTATACACAGATGGTTCCAAAACCCTTGAGGGTGTCGAGTTTGCAGTTTTCTTTCGTTACACCTTTTATCAATTTAGCCTTCCAGTTTGTGCGAGAGTTTTAACGGCCGAACTGTATGCCCTCTTGTTTGCGTTGATATTTGTCATTTCTCCTCTTCCTCATTTGTTATATTTTCTGATTCAGTGCTCTTTCCCTTCTTCAGTCACTATCTATGTCTCACCCTTTAGTCCTTCGTATCTTAGAATGGTTGTTCCGTATTTCTTCTTGTCGTAAATCATTCCAGTTCTGTTGGGTCCCAGGACATGCAGGCGTCGCAGGTAATGTGCTGATCAGTTGGCTTGCACAGCTGTTGCCAGAGATGCTTCTCTTTCCTTACTCATTCTAGTCTCTGATATCCTCCCTGCACTATCTTACTTCATTAAACATCGGTGGCAGTCTTGCTGGGGCTGTATCACTAACAATAAACTCCGGGTTGTGAAACCCTTTATTTCTCCCTGGTTGACCCCTTACCACCATAATAGGAGGTGGGAGACAGCTTTAGCTCGTCTTGGAATTGGGCTTACAAGGTTTACTCACTCTTATTTGATGTCCGATGACCGCCCTCGCCTCTCTGCACGCATTGCAATACCCTCCTCTCCATACGCCATATTTTCCTCGATTGTCCTTTTTACGTTTTACAGCGACGTGGTGCTTTTCGCTTCTTGACTCGCCTTCGACGTCTCCCCCTTCTTGAAGACATCCTCCGAGAATCACTATATTTTTCCTTCCGTAATAACATGTCCATTGGTCTTTTTTCTTACATTTAATTCCGTTCCCTATTTCAGTCGTACTTCCGTTAATACATTTCTTTAACCACGCCGCATCAGTATTCATGGCCAGCCAGACATACACAACTTGTAGCCGATGATCCAGCTCTGAGCTGGATTTTGGCACTAGATTCTTATTGTTCCTGAAAACTGTTTGAAGAAATAATTTACTACATATTGGTACTGCAGTTCATAGGTTTTGTATCAGATAAGTTGTAATGGCAGGAAGAGAGAAATGCTACTTATATTGCACAGTACACATTCGTTCAAACATTTGTTTACATCATGTCAGTGTATGGTCACTTCTTTCATAGGCAACACTGTTCACAGTTCTTAGTTAATCTTTTTCTCTCTTACATTTGAACATTAGCTCATAATTTAAGATTCTATGGGTAGTCCTTAGGAACTGTTGATTACTACTGCACAGTTTCATCAGTTCAATCATTCCACATGCATTGCAAGTTTTTGTAGGGTAGTGAAGTTGAGGTACGAGGCACAGTGAAGGTAATAAAGCTGACATAGTGAAGATATTCCACCACAGTGAAGGTAGAGAAGTACAGAGAACCTGAAGGCAAGGGATAAAACTGCTGTGTTGCTCTTCCCGTTCTCCTTGTGGAGGACCCCTAAGATAAGGCTTATTACCACACACACAAGCATGCTGAAACAGCAAAAATCGTAAAGCAGTGCCTGGAAGCAGTGGAAGGCCGCATGATGTGAGAGAATGAAAAGCAAACAATTAAAACAAGACCAAGAAAGAATGCATAGCTAAGCATGTAAAATGGGAAAGGAAGGGAAGAGGAAGCAATAGAGAGAAGAGAAGGATATAAGGAATCACTGTTGTGCCCTAACACAAACATTTGATAAAAAGACTCATGTTCCAGATGCCAAAGGATATCCACACACATCACCGTGTAAAGCTGAACAGCCTTGAAGAATGACGGCAGTGTCCAGAATGAAAAATAAATAAATAAATAAATAAGCAACACCAGGCAAACAAGCCCATGTAGGCAAAATAGGTAGCTCCAAGAGAAGGGAGTCAGAGACAACTGATAAGCAGGTTGCACATGGCCCTCACTTAAGAGGATGCTACAGTGAGGGGGGAAGTTCATCCCAAGGGTATTTTATGTGCCTGGCCAACACTGACATGATATTCTGTTTAACCAGAGTGATAAGGATAAAAGGAAGCCTTATCTAAGCACAAGATGGACATTTAAGCTTTTATTATACAGTATATATCTTAAATATATTGTAGGTGGGGGCGCCCATCGTTCACCCATTTAGTGAAGCGGTACTCTGGTTTTAGGGTAGCTCTACTTTGAGTAGCAAGCCAAGTGATTTTGGGGGCACGGTGGCTCAGAGGTAGAGCATCAAGCTCGGGGCCGGGGGGTCGCGAGTTCGAGCCGCGCCAGGGACTGCCGTGCCGGGAGGGGTAGCGTCCTCCTGTTACCTAGCGGGGCTATATGATCTCATTGTAGGGTTTAGCTCGGGGGATTCTTTAATCCCTTTTTTAAGGGATGGAAGGAGAATATAAGAGTATGGATCAGTTGGCTCAAGAACTGTGTGGGTAAGATTGAAAGTTTTACTACAAATGTGGGCGACTGTATGTGTGTGCGTATGCGCCAACGCAAGATCGTGCAAGCAGAGTGAAAGAAGATTTCTGGACAAATGTGGAAGCGTGCGTGGAAAAGTTTGAAAGGAATGAGAGAGTGTTTTTGACTGGAGATGTGAATGGAACAGTAGGGATTGTGAAGTTGGCTGGAGTAGTTGGAGAGTGGTGTGTGCCTGCAGAAGTGGACGAGAGTGGCAGTGCTCTGCTGGACATTTGTGCCAGGAGGGGGTTGGTGATAACCAATACCCTCTTCAGACACAAAATTATCCACAGGTATACGTGGCAAGCGATGAGAAGGGTGGGTGGCGAACTGAATGAACGGAAGGCAAGGACTGATTATCTGTGTGTGTAGATGATAGATTGAGAAGGTATGTAATGGATGCAAGTGCATATAGAGGTTAGGGGAGTGGACTTTCTGACCACCACTTGGTGGTGGTGAAAATCAAGGTTGAAATGAAGTGGAGGGGAAATGAAGAAGGGAAGGACAGGAGGAAGTACTTCTTACAAGGAGGGTGGAAAGGTTACAAGAGGATGGAAAACAGGCAGAATATAAGAGAGAAGTGGAGGAACGATTGGGTACAAACGATTTGGAGCAGATGGGGGACTTGGAAGGTGTGTGCAAGATATTCACAGAAGAAATTTGTGCAGCATGTAAGGTGGTGTGTGGGATAAGACGAAAGGAGGTGTAAGGAACAGCATGGTGGAAAGAAGAGGTGAGACAGGCTGTGGCACAAAAGAAGAAAGCATATAGTAAGTGGAGGAAGTTGAGAGACAGAAGAGAAAGTTATATGCAGAGACGAAGAGAGAGGTGAAAAGATTAGTAAAAGTGGATGAGGAATTTGAGTGTAAAAAGGAGGGAATGTAAGAAAATGTTTTGGAAAGAGGTAAAGACAGTGTGTTAAAGAAGCTAGTCGGGGAATGAAAGATAAAAATGGCAGATTACTAGTGGAGAAGGGAGAAAAAGTGAGCAAATGGAGAGAATACTTTAAGGAATTGTTGAACATAGAGAATGAAAGGCATGCGAGTATAAATGGCTGGGAGAAGGAGGGATGTGAGAAGAGAAGAAGAAATCAGTAAGATGGAAGTTGTGGAAACAGTGAAGTAAAAATGAGGAAAGCCGCAGAAACAGATGGATTGCGTGGTGAAATGCTGAAGCATGGGAGAGAGATAGTAATGGAATGGATGTGGAAGATGTGCAGATTGGCCTGGGAGGAAGGTAAAGTCCCGGGGGATTGGAAGTCAGGTTTAATTATTCCCCTGTACAAAGGAAAAGGGGAAAAAGAATTGTGTGGTAATCACAGGTCCATTTGTCTTCATAGTGTAACAGGAAAAGTGTATGGTAGGATAATTATTGACAAAGTTTGGGAAATAATAGAGAAATTAGTTAGAACAGGGAGGTTTTAGGAAAGGAAGAGGTTATGTAGATTATATATTCATTCTTAGGACTTTAGTGGAAAAGTTTCTGGAGAAGGGAAAAAAGTTGTATGCTGCCTTCATGGATTTGGAGAAAGCATATGACAGGGTGGACAGACAAGGATTGTGGAAAGTATTAAGAATATATGGAGTTAATGGGAAGTTGCTGAATGCAGTGAAGAATATGTATTAGGCTGCAGTGCGTGTGGGTAGTGAACTGAGTGCATTTTTCTATTTGAAGGTTGGATTGAAACAAGGATGTATCATGTCTCCATGGTTGTTCAATTAGTATATGGATGGGGTTGTACCACAAGGTAGGGCAATGGATTTGGAGCGGCCCAAACGAGAGAGGGCAGTGTGTGGAAACTCCCTGTACTGTTGTTTGCTGATGATACTGTGTTGTTAAGTAAAGACGAAGGGGAGCGGAGCTGCAAGGCTTTGTGAATGAGTTTGGGAAAGTATGTAAGAAACGGAATCTAAAGGTGAATATTGGGAAGAGTGAAGTTACGGTCTTTGAGAAAAATGAAGTCACTGAATGATACGCGGTTGATGCGAGGGTTCCTATTTGTTCGCTCTCTGCACAGAGAATGCAGAAAAAAAAAAACTAGAGGGGCACTCGTGAAGCGCAGCTCTCCGACAAGGGCAACGTAACTTCCAAACCACTCATCATACAGGGTTAGGGGGGTCGCGAGTTCGAGCCGCGCCTGGGACTGCCATTCCGGGAGGGGTAGCGCCCTCCTGTTACCTTGCGGGGCTATATGATCTCATTGTAAGGTCTAGCTTGGGGGATTCTTTAATCCCTTTTTTAATCATCATACAAGGTTAGGTTTTCTCATCAATGATTAGGGTTTCGCAAAAAATGTTTTCCAGATCAAGAATCTGTAATACGATCCAGATCGGTCCCAAAAGTTAATCGATTGTTCCCTGGGACATGGGCTATCAACCCACCAAGTTTGGTCCTAATCTCTCCTAGTTTTTAAGTAATCCTGCTAACTAACGATCAAACATCGGTCCCAAAAGTTAATCGATTGTTCCCTGGGACATGGGCTATCTACCTACAAAATTTGGTCCAAATCTCTCTTAGTTTTTTAGTAATCCTGGTAACAAACAGAGAAGCAAACAAATTTGGGTGAAAACGTACTCTTGTCGGGGAGAATAAAATGGCCGCTGACTCAAGTCATCGGAGTTGCCAATTGTTACTCTAATAATTTATTAATTCAGAACAACAGTTTATTTCTTCATGAAATTATCAACATAAATTTAGCTTCACGGACTTACTTTAAGGTGCAGATTTGTTGTCCAAGCCGACGGATGGAATTCGAGGCCGTCTTTGATTAAATAAAGCTGCACGTTTTTTTGTCAAAGTGATACGAATTCGGCCGAAGCATTTTTCAGCGAAGCCAAGACCATCTTCGTTTCTCCCCCAAGCGAGTGCGGGAGCAGTCTTGGCGCAGCTGGTTCTCGCTTGGAGGTTGAAAA
The DNA here is from genome assembly GCA_018397915.1 of Birgus latro. NCBI lineage: Eukaryota > Metazoa > Arthropoda > Malacostraca > Decapoda > Coenobitidae > Birgus > Birgus latro. The sequence continues at coordinate 45,808 of JAGKTI010005054.1, forward strand.
TGGCCAGCAGGGGGTAGTCGATAGTTAATATCATGAAATTACTACTATGTGCAGTTCATAAAGTCAGGGTGCGGGATGCTAATATTAATAATTTGTGTATAGCCAGTTCGGCACAAAAAGGAGCTATGAGCTTTTCGTCAGATGATCGTTAACGGCTACCCCTGTAGTCTGTTTACCTTTTGATCGGCGGCTGTAATTTTTTGGTTTTAGGTAGTCAGACTGTCATTGCGGAACAGAAACCAAGTGGCCTTAGATGCGTTTCGAATGCCAAACTCTGGCCTGGACGATTTTCAGTATTACTCCTGCTCAGGTAGATGTTGGTCCGTGTTGCTGCATAGCAGGTAGACGTGGCTCTTTCATGAAGACCCAAAAATATAAAAATTCGAGAAAAATGTTTGTTTCCTTTATTGCAATACTGAAAATAGAGTAACATTCAGTGTTTCTGCAACACAAACATGTAAAAAAAAAAATGAAATGTTCTTCTTTTTATATTTTTAACAAATTTTTGAAAAAAAAAAACTAAATAAATTTTGGCCTATAAGAAAAAAAAATCTGAATGATTGCTTCAGTAGTCCCAAAGCTTGGTATGGGATGGTGCTTCATGGTGTGAAGAGGAGCTGCCAGACACTGTATTCATATCTGCAGTCAGAGAGAACTGCTACATTTCTGTACCTCTTTCCAGAATAACTTCCTATTTTCAGAGTAATCTGCATTCATTTTTCTTCCTAGATCATCATTTGCCTCTTTTTTTTTTTCCTTTTCACTAGTCTCCGTACATGCTTCTTGCACTCAGTGTATTCAGTTCTTATATCAATTGAATCCCTGTTCTGTAAGCACTCTAGCCACTTCTTCATTTTTTCCTCCAGTGCTCTCCTAACTTCTTCATCCCACCATGCCGTACCTTTCTTCTTTGTTGTTACTCTTGCCACATCACACTCTTTGTTGTTACTCTTGCCACAGCACACACCGCTTTAGCATTCCTGACTAGGCAATTCCTATATGCATTCCACAGGCTGTCCAGATCCCTTCCATTCCAATTCACTGATTCTAACTCCTCCCCTACGTTGGTCCTGTATTCATCGGTCATTTCTTTAATCCTCAGTTTCTCGACTTTCAGTCTTTCTCCCTGACTGCTCCTCTCTCTCCTGGTCCACCTCACTCCTATCAGGTTGATCTTGCATACCACAATCATATGATCTGACAAACCTCCACATCGTCCTCTCACGGCCCTCGTTTCAGCAACCACTCCCAGCATTGACCT
>JAGKTI010005055.1:0-10540 GCA_018397915.1 Birgus latro
ATTTTTGGTTCTGAAAGTACTATCTTTCTATCTACTGCCAGACACCTTAGTCCTGTGAGGGGTGGCCACAAACAAATCGCCTCCATCGTCACCCTGTTCCCCGCCATTTCACTGCCCTACTCCCAGCGCACATCCCCCCCTCTTATAAACCTCTCCACTCCACCTCTCCATCTCATCGTTGGCCTCCCCCTACCTAAAGACAACAAAGTACTATCGTTTTACACCTAAAACAGCTCCACATATTTCATCGATTATGCTAGAAAACTTAACAAATTTTGAGTCTGATTCGGAATACACATATCACAAAATTAACATTATACACATCATAAAGTTCCAAATTATTCACTGATAAGGCCTAAAAATGTCAAATTTTGGGTTTTTACTTGAAACACTGAGGACAAAAAATTCTATGTATCTATTGTCACATGCCATAATCCCGAAAAGGGGTGGCCATTTGAATTGGAGTTATTTGTTTTACAGGGAGGGGCACTAACCCTCCACCAACCCAATTGCTGACACATAGGGAACATGTATGGTTTGGTCATATGGCTACCACACAGCATTTTAAATGGTTCCTGGCTTACATGAAACCATTTGGCTTGTCACTCAATGTAAAGCCACCTGCAGAGAAAAGAAAAGCAATAAGAAGTGACAGGAAAGATGGGAGAAATAGGAGAGGAGGGCAGGCACAGACAAAGAATGATAAAGGCTAAGAAAGAAGTAGGCAGCACTACATCAAGTGAGTGGATGAGGGTCGCCACCATCGACAAAAAATTACTTTCATTATACTGTATTCCTATTACAGGCACAACTACTTTATAAATATCATAAACAGACCAGTAATAATCAACCGCAGGATTGACGGAGGTGGTTCCTGCCCATACCGCTCGGGTAATTCGCGCTGCGACTCACTTTCTTAAAATATTTGCCAAAAATCATTTTTTTTTGTCCTAGAGTATTATAATTACATATGCAAATGGCACATACCTTCAGCTATCTTATGGGATGTTTTTTTTAGCACTCATCGACTACCATATGACTTGTGGAGACTTCTGAAATTGGGTAACAAAGTCTCCAATTTACACTTCCCAACAGGCCGTACATTGAATACCAATGCCTGATATCATCACTAGAAACACTAATCAATTATTTCCCAGGAGGTTTGATCCATTGCCACCGACTGTCACGAGATTGACGACTTGCGGTTAAGTGGTTAAAAAAGACAAAAAAGAACCGAACACAGAAAAAAAAAAAAGTAACATGACAGCAAAATTACCCACCCCCCCATCCCCCCAAAAATACTGATAGCAACTACTAAACGTCAGAAAAATTTGACCAGCCTCACATGACAAAAAACTGGGCAAAAATGTTACTGACACGACAGAATACTGCACATAATCATGCCAAAATACAATAAATTTCGAGTTTTTGATTTGGAAAAGACTAAAGACTAAAAATTGGGGGGGTTATAGTTTCGACACAAAATGATCACTAAAAACTGATAGCATTTTACACAACACAGCTACAAATACTTCACTGAATAAGCCAAAGATAATAAATTTTGAACTTATGATTTGAAAAAGAGTAACAACTAAATATTACTATCACCTAATACAATACAGCTCCAAGTATTTCACTGATTAAGCCAAAAAATAATAAATTTCGAGTTTCTGATTCAAAACGGACTGATCATTCTATAGCTAGTATTTTTTTTTTTCCCCTTAAATGCATGGAAGAAGGTACCACATGCCAGAAGCCCGCAAACCTTTCCTTCCACAAAAAACAAGAACTATACAACACAGAGCCAAATTCAAGATCAATTCCTTTTGGGATGCCTGGACATACTGCATTTGAAAGACTGGAGATCAAAGGAAGAAATACAGACAGAGGAAGACAGTTCCACAGTTGACCTGTTGCATAAATGAAGGACTGGGAGAAACAGTTAACTCTTACATTATACAGTTGGACAGCAAATGGAGGAGAGTTTGTTACTAGACAGATGGCACGCACTTGTCGTAATGGTGGAGGGGTGCAAACAGATAGTTCAGAGGAGCACTGACCATTAAATTAGCGAAAGTAAAGAGATAAAGATGCAACAGTGTGGTGAAGAGAAAGAGGTTGAAGAGAGCCAGTAAGAGGAGGAGAGTTAATGAGATGAAAAGCCTTTCATTCCACCTTGTTGAGAAGAGCTGTATGTGGGGAACCTTCCTACAGTTGTACTCTACACAGGGGCAAATAAAACTCGTGTATAATGTCAATAACTGTGCAGGGGTAAAGAAGGTATGGAGTCAGCTTAGTACACCCAATCTCTTGAAAGCAGATTTTACAAGAGATGTAATATGATCTCTCCAAGACAAATCCCAAGAAAATGAAACCCCAAGTATGTTTAAAGATGGTGCAGGATTGGGCTGGATATTATTAAAAATTAGTGAGTTATACTTTTCCTGCTTGATAGGTGTAAGAACTGAGTTTTTGATGCATTAAAAACAAGATTACTTTTACCCCAGCCAGAGATACGAGCCAAGGCATACATAAGGTGTGCCATAGACTCATCCCTTGTTTCCTGAAGTAACTGCCGAGATTGACGCTGCAGGAAGCGAACGGAAAGGTGAAGGGTGGTATTATCAGCGTATGAGTGGATACAGTTAGCTGTACAGCTTAGAATGTCATTGATGAATAAAAGGAAGAGTTCGTTAGAGCCCTGAGGCACGTCACTATTGACAGATATAGAAGAATGGTGGCTGTCTACAACTGCAGCCATAGAATGACCAGAAAGGAAGCTAGAGATGAAGGCACAAACAGAAGGATAGAAACAGTAAGAGGGCAGTTTGGAAATTAAAGATTTATGCCAGATTCGACTGAAAGCCTTTGAGATGTCAAGTGCAATGGCAGAGCTTTCGCTAAAGTCCCAAAACGAGGATGACCAAGAGCCCGAAAGGTAGGTGGGATGATCACCAGTGGAGCATCCCTGATGAAACCCATACTGATGGTCAGAAAGAAGGCTGTGATAGAAAAGATGCTTTAAATTTTTTTAAATAGGGTCGAAAACTTTTGAGATACAGGATGTTAAAAGCAATTGGGCAATAGTTAGAGGGCTGGGAATGGTCACCCATCTTTGGGACAGGCTGAATGAGCTAAAACTGTTTCACGGATAATGCTTATGCAAAAAAATAAAATAAAATAAAATAAATCACACTTCGAGTTCTGGATTCGGAAAAGACCGAGCACAAAAAATTACCGTAATCCTATACCTAATACAGCTACAAATACTTCACTGATTATGCCAAAAAGTAAAAATTTTTGGTTTTTAATTTAGAAAATACTATCAACTGCCAGATGCTTTAATCCTGTGAAATCGCCTCCATGTTGCACTGTTCCCCACCATTTCACTGCCCTGATCCCATCTCACACCCCCATCTTTCACATACCTCTCCACTCCATCCCTCTATCTCATCCTTGGCCTCCCCCTCCCTAAAGACAACAAAGTGCTATCATTTTACACCTAATACAGCACAACATATTTCACCGATTATGCTAAAAAAAAATCACAAATTTTGAGTCTTTGATTTGGAATAGATTTATCACAAATAATTAACATTATACACATCATACAGCTCCAAATACTTCACTGATTAGGCCCAAAAATGTCAAATTTTGGGTTTTTACTCGAAATACTGGTCAAAAAATTACTTTCATTATATTCCTATTACAGGCACAAATACTTCACGATGCCACTATCATAAATAGACCAGTAATAATGATCTGGAGGGAAAAAAAATAAATATAAAAAGCTGACCCCCCCAAAAAAAGATAACATGACAGAAAATTCCCCCCCCCCAAAATAGCAATACTGATAGCCACATGTAAACATAAGAAAAATTTGACTTCAGCCTCACATGACAAAAGACTGGGTAAAAATGTAACTGACACGGCAGAATACTGCACATAATCACACCAAAATACCATAAATTTCAAGTTTTTGATTTGGAAAAGACCGACGACTAAAAATTGGAGGGGTTACAGTTTCGACACAGAATGATCACTGAAAATTATCATTTTACACAACAAAGCTACAAATACTTCACTGATTAAGCCAAAAATAATAATAAATTTTGAATTACCGATTCAGAAAATACTGAAGACTAAAAATTGGGTGGTTATAGTTTCAACACAGAACGGTCACTATAAATTAATATTTTATACATAACAGCTAGAAATACTTCACTGATTAAGCCAAAAAATATTATAAAATTTGAGTTTCTGATCCAGAATATTTATCTCTAAAAATTACTATCAGTTTACACATACCACAACTGAAAATTCTTCACTGATAATCTCCCCAAATATAAAAAATTATGAGTTTTTGATTTTGGAAAAATTGGACTGAAAATTACTATCATTCAATACACCTATGTTTTGTTTTGTTTCATATTGGTCGCACGTATTGGACAGTCTCTCAAGTTATGGAACATTTATCAAGACAGTATGATAAACTGTAAATATGGTAGGTAAATTCCTGCCATACTAACTCACATGAACATTTTTCTTCTTTAATAAACGTTATTAATGCAATAAAAGAGGCAGTAATATAATAGTAAGTGATAATAAAGTCATAATTCCTTCAATGCAATAATAATAATAATAATATACTGTAGTAGTATATATATAATAAATGCCAATAAAGAAAATGTAATAATGTAACCAGACAATACATAAATAAGCTTTGGTAAAAAGTCCTCAAATATATGACATGTGCAAGACTAAATGGTTATACATATAATAATGTAATAAGCAATAATGTAACAAAAAACTATAGCAATGGCATAAAATCCTTAAATGTAAAAGAATAATTGCAAGGGAATATAATACACAGTAATAAAATGTAGTAAGGTAACTAGCTAATAAACTAATAAAATATTTTTAAATGTATGAAATATGCAAGTAACTAGGTAATAATTAATTAACTAGGTAACAGACTAATATAATAAATCCTTGAATGTATGAAATATGCAAGGATATGTAAATGGTAATAAAATGTAATAAATTTACTAGGTAATTAAGTATTGTAAAATTAATAAACTAGGAGATAAATGCAATTAACCAGGTAATAGACTAATATATTAAATCCTTCAATGTATGGAATATGCAAGGAAATGAAATAGTAATAAAATGTAATAAACTAGGCAATCAAGTAATGAAGAAATGTAAAAAATATTCAAGGCTCATACTTACTCTGAACATCTTTAAAAAGCATAATAAAAAAGCAAAAACTAAAAAACAAGAGATAACATGTACAACTGCAGCAAGAAGTATCTCTCCACTTTTTGGCTGAAGAATTACTTAACACTTACATTAATATTCTGAGTGTGTGTTGCTTTTCACATATAACATCATTTAAATTTCAAAAGCAATCGTTCAGTTTTGCTATTTATAGTTTGTAAGGCAGTGGATCGACATTTTTGTCTGCAACAGTACAAAAATTAAAATCAGCGTACTCACCAGCGTGTGGCCTTCCCTTCCACGTCTATTCTGACACACTAAATAAATATAATGGTTCTAACAGGCAGGAGAAGACAGTGGAATATGCTGTGGTAAAATTAAAAAAGGGCTGACTGTAGGGAGAAGGAATGTGTGTTGTTAAAGCAGAAAATGTAATGCAGACATGTTGGTAATGGTGTCAAACTGTCACGTTATAGTGTTAAGCGTGAAATCAAGTGGCAAAATGTGTGACAAATTAGGCGTCGAATTAAGTGTCAAGGGAAGTGTAAAAATAATGCACCAAAATTGTGTCAAAATAATGTCAAATTAAGTGTCAAATTAAGTGTGTGCCAAATTAAGTGTCAAAGCATGTGTTAAGTGTCAAATAAAGTTTCAAACTTTTCCCAAATAACAGTGTCAAATTAAGCGTCAAATTAAACTCTGGTGATCTATCAAATACAATAATAATGCAAAAAGATGTTATTGTACCCACTTGTAAACCTCTTCTAATAATGTAAGATGGGAAAATATAAGGTATTAATGTCAATATAATTATAAATTTTAAGGTAATAGTAATAAATGCTGTACTAATGTAACAAGTAATGACAGTGTACAATGCACATTTTCTAATAAAGTATTGCAATAAATCTGATAGCAATGGAATTAAGGAACCAGAGATGAATCAACATAATAACTGTAATGTAATCTTCTGAGCAAATTTCCTATGTAATAAATGTGGCAACAATGTGATAAAAAATTAAGATAAAGGAGAATCTATAAAATAATGGAATTGTACTCACCTAAAGTAACATAATAAATCTGGCAGCAATGACATAACAGCTAAAATAAAAAGCCAATATAATAAAATAATGGTACTGTACTCACCATAGTACACTTTCCAATAAGCAACAAATCTGACAGTAATGTAATAAAAAATAAAGGAGAATAATAAAGTAATCAATCTAGCAGCAATAAAAAAAAAAAAAAGTAATGGCAGTGCACTTGATAAAAGCACATTTTCTAATAATGAACTAAATCTGGTATCAATGTAATAAATAAAACTATAAATAAAAGTAATGATCCCATACTCACCAAAAAAGTAATGTCAGAGTACGCACCTCAATTGCCTAATAATGTAATCTCATAGCACTGTGATAAGGTAAAAAATAAAGATGAATAAAGATATGAATGCCACTCAACTCACCTGAACACATTTTCTCACAATGTAATAAAACTAATAAATCTGATTGCATGTGGTACTAAAGGCAAAAAATAAAGGAGAATAAATAATGTAAAGTAATGGCCGTGTACTCACCAAAGCACATTTTCTAATAATATAATAAATATGATAGCAAAGTAATAAGGGTTCAAAATAAGAGAAGTAAAATCATGGTAATACACTCACCTCCGTACCTTATTATACCTAAATAAAACATATCTTGGTATACTAATAGAAATAAAACACTATAGTACTAAAATAACTTAATTATCTCTCCTATACTTTTACATAACTAAAAAAAAAATCTTATAAGTAATAATACAGCAATAAAATGATGCGGTTATACTCCTGCACCTTCCCCTTAAAGTATTAACGATAATGTTATACTCACTTCTGCACCTTCTCATTAACTAATAAAACAATAAAGTAATGCTGTTATACTCCTGCACCTTCTCCTTAAAGTAATAATAAAGTAGTGCTGTTATACTCACTTCTGTACCTTCTCCTTTAATAAAACAATACTGAGGTTATACTCCTGCATCTTCTCCTTAACGTTATGTAACAGTAATGTGGTTATACTCACTTCTGCAGTAAAAACAATAAAGCAATGTAGTTATACAGCGCTTCCTCCAATTTCGCGAGAATATGGTCGACAAAAAACCTCGCAAAATCAAAATTCGCAAAATTCAAACAATTAAATATATGAAATAAAGGCAAATTGGTCGACATCACCCCAAGGTAAGCACTTTTTCCCACTCTTTCTCTCGACTCTACCTCTTAATTTTACGATGATAAATTAAACAAACACGAACTGATGTACTGTACAGTGATATTAATGAGAAAACATCATAGGTAAGAAACATTTAAAAAAAAAATGCATTTACACTGATGTGAAGATTGGCTTGGTGTACGGGACTGGTGGCGGGGCGAGGCTTGGCTACTGTCGCCCCGCGGGGCCTAAGTCATCACTATCACTGTTGGCAGATATTTCCACATCTTGCCGTGTTTTTTCTGCCTCTCTCATGAATCCCTCGAAGTCAGAATCGCCACTGAGGTCACCAGAATGAAAAAGGTTAGGGATGCTAGGATCGCTGGCTGCTTGGGGAGGGATGGCAGGACGGCTGGTCGATGGAGCAGGGTCTCTTGGGGTTCTCTTGAATTTTGTGATTAGAGACTGCTTCCTCTTGTTAACCCCATCTCTGTGGAGGTCAGCATAAAAGCGAAGCGGCTGAGAATTAACGATGCATAATCTGGCCAATACTCTCGCCGTCATTGACCAGCTGAAATAAAACATCGTGAACAACGAATGTGACAATTTACGGCTCAGCAAGCATGCCACGGTGTTGACAGGGCCCTTCGTTTTTATGCTGACCTACACAGAGATGGGGTTAACAAGAGGAAGCAGTCTCTAATCACAAAATTAAAGAGAACCCCAAGAGGCCCTGCCCCATCGAACAGCCGTCCTGCCGCCCCTCCCCAAGCAGCCAGCGATCCTAGCATCCCTAACCTTTTTCGCTCTGATGACCTCAGTGACGATTCTGACTTCGAGGGATTCATGAGAGAGGCAGAAAAAACACAGCAAGATGTGGAAATATCTGCCGACACTGATAGTGATGACGTAGGCCCTGCGGGGCCACAGCAGCCAAGTCTCGCCCCGCCACCAGTCTCGTTAACCAAGCCAGTCTTCGCATCAGTGTAAATGCATTTAAAAAAAAAAATGTTTCTTACCTATGATGTTTCTTTTATTAATATTACTGTACAGTATATCAGTTCATGTTTGTTTCATTTATCATCGTAAAATTAAGAGGTAGAGTCGAGAGAAAGAGCGGGAAAAAGTGCTTACCTTGGAGTGAAGCCGGCCAATTTGTAGTCAGCACTGCCTCACTCGCCACTGAACCTGCGTTTAAACCCCTTCCTTTTGAGGAACTGGCATAGCCACCCATTCGATGCCTTGAAAGGTTTTGTTGGAGGATTAATGGCTTTTTTAAGGCACATGTGATAGAATATCTTTGCCTGCTCCCTTATATGGCACCCATCTAATGCAATCCCTTCCTTTTCCTTTCTTTGAATGTAGTGAGCAAGATATCTTTCCATTTTTATTAGCACTTCTTTGTTGTCCACCAGCATTCTACCATCAAACTGAGCACCTCCATAGTCATTCACTGCTTGCTTGATTTGTTCACTGTTCTTTAAAATCATTCTGACTGTCGATTCACCAACACCAAACTCCTGACCAATAGCAGAATTACCTTCACCTGCTTTTTTCCCTTCAATCATTTTCAGTTTGGTCTCCAAAATTAGTTTCTTGTTCTTCTTACCCGTTGGCACCATGATACACTCGTGTAAGGTTAGACTGCTGGGGTATTGCGAGGAGCACCACGAAATTGTGAGGGTCAGTGACCTTGGTTGGAAACAGGTGCAAACAAACGTGGCGGAGCGGCAGACCACTGAACTAGGAGGCTCAGTACGCCCAATGAACCATGACATCATTACTTGGGGTGGCAAAATAGTGCGGGAAGACGACTCTCCCACCACTCGACCTCGCAAAGTGTGTGATCAGTCGCAAAGTTCATAAATATTAAAAAATACATGACTTTTGGAACTACCTCGCAAAATTGGTGAATCGCAAAGTTAAAGTTCGCAAAGTTGAAGGATGTACTGTACTCACTTTGCACCTTATCCTCAAAGTAATAACAAAGTAATGGGGTTATATTCGCCTATGCAACTTGTACTTACTGTAATAAATGTTAAAAATAATTTAAAAAATGTAAAAAAAGTACAGATAAACCTCGATATAACGGACTTCAATACACCGGAATACGCTTTTATCGGACTCAAGGAGCTGCTGGACTAAATTCCTATATACTGGAAAAAGTCTGATAATGTCAGAAGCAGTCCGGACTGCCTGACCACTCCAGCTATGTTCACCACAGTAAGGTAAACAAAAGACATGTTTATCGATGTACAGGTCAGTATTATTATATATATTATACCATTTGATTAATGTAGTGAAGTTATAACACATTACAGTACCACAGTGGTAGTCAAAACAGTTTAAAAACCGTTAATGCAATCCGGACTAATGTCTGATATATTGGGAAAAGTCCGGATTAGCAGGGGGAAGTGCGGTTGTCGCTTATATCAGAATTTCGCATTTTTCGGAATGGTTTGGGCCCCAAGTAGTCCATTATATTGAGGTCTTACTGTAATGGCAGAGTACTCATCTCAGCAAAAAAAAATTTAATGATGTAATAATCAAGTAGCAATGTGATAAGGGTAAATAATAAAGATGAAAAAAAAAAATAAATGCGACTGAACTCACCTGAACACATTTTCTCACAATGTAATAAAACTAATAAATCTGATTGCAATGTGGTACTAATAGTTAAAAAATAATGTAAAGTAATGGCTGTGCACTTACCAAAGCATAATTTCTAATACAGTAAGGTCCTGGGTTATGTCGGTATCGACTTACGTCAAATCGAGGTTACGACAGTCGGTTCGGAAATTTTAAAATATAAGAAAATAAAGAAAAAATACGTAAAGCTCGGTTTTTAAAATGTTGCTGTTTACCGCAAGATGTCACTGGTGTTTTCCCGCCTCACGCTTGACTACCAACAAACCAACAATCGCTCTCAGTCTCGCTGCTACTACACCTGTACTGTAATTTTCTTGTGTTTGTTTTTCGCCTGATTCCACGATGCCTAAGAGACAGCTTCCTAGTGACCATAATGACTCCAAGAAACGCAAGACAATCACATTACGTGAAAAAGTCGATATTATTAAGCGTAATGAGAAAGGAGAAAAAGCATCAGTGATCGAGTGAGGGAAAAAAAAGCCATC
>JAGKTI010005055.1:15422-47041 GCA_018397915.1 Birgus latro
TACCTCTTCTCTCCCTCCCTTCTCCCTCCCTCCCCCTCCGTTCATAAATCAGAAGTGGCGCCAGGTGAGGTGAGGCAGGAGGAGTGACGCTCAGGGGATCATCTCAAGGTTGTACACACACACACACACACACAAATTCCTTATACTTCTCCACCTCCTAATACTTACACAGCTTAATCCACATAAAAAAAAAGAAAGACCCCGGGCCTATACTTCATCACCTCACTAATTACTCCAAAAATTGACGAAAAAATAAATTAAAACCCAGCCAAACTCTCCCTCTTTATCACATCCATTTAAGGAAAGACCAGACATACTTGAGATCCGTATGCCTTTGACACACTGCGTATAAAAGACTGGAGGTGATAAGCAGGGAGAAAGACACACGGTGGAATGCTGTTCTTGGCTTGTATTCTAGGGGGGTAAGGAAGCTCTCTAACACCTCTTCCCTTCAGATTTATTTTCGGATATGGCTGGCTGATATAGTTACGTTATGCAGAGTGTGGTGTTTTGGAATGACGCTTCCCAACACCTCTTCCTTACAGATTTATTTTCGGATATGGCTGGGCGATATAGTTGTGTATGTTATTTAAGCAGAGTGTGGTGTTGTTAGAATGATTTAAGCAGGGCAAAAGGGGACGACAAAGTATAATGAAGGAAATCATTCGCTTAAGGAGAGGTGTTTGGTCCAAAATTAATGTAAGCTTGTACTACTGTTTTCATCTGACAGGACTGGATCACTTTCATATATTCTCGTCAAGTAAGAGGGCTCCTTAACCCTGGAATGCTAACCTTCTGTTTGAAACATTACTGCTAACCATGGGAGAATTTTACCCAATTTTACAAAAATTATTAAAAATACTTACAATCAACTTATACTGAATCCGAAAACACAATATGAAAATACAACTCTCACACTTCCTTTACATGCAAAAAAGATCACACAGTATCAAAAAATAAAGTTACATGTGGTTTAAAAAAATATATATATATATATATATTATTTTACCTTCCAATCTATAACACAGTAAATATTGCCTTAGAGCACATTTGCTTTGGTCAAGATTATTTATTGGTCCCTGGATATCAAAGCTGGGTGTGTCACTCCTCTTACAAATCACCTTGGCATGAGTTAGTTCACTGCCTTAAGAGAAAATATAACTGGGAAAAAAATATTGCATGCACTGCTAACATCAGGTAAAATTCACTTCATCCGCAAATACGAGAGGGAAATATGGGAGTGACAAAAGGCACAATACCTATCATGGAAGAGGCTAGGATGAACTGAGCACTTGTGGAAGGACAGCTGTGTACCCTTCTTTATCACGCAGTAATCACGGAAAATATAAGACACTGGGGGAAATTTAACCGATGTTAGCATTCTAGGGTTAAGTCCTCGTCACTTCTTCATTAATGATTTACTTTCCCAAACTACCCATTAATATCCCCTAGTTTGCTTCTTAGGTCATTTTAATATTGACAATCACGCAATATAGTAACGAGGCAGAATAAAAAAGAAATCGGTAAGGAAGAGGTGTTAAGTACGCTTCCTAACCATACCAGAACACTGCCGTAAGACATGGTGGCATAAAAATCTATGAATCTCAGTCTCCTTGGTTACTATACTCCGTTCACCTTAACCTGGCCTAAATTCCTGTCTCTCCATCTTCCTGAGCTGTGACAATATATGTAACACTAGAATAAGGTGCTAGTCATGAAGAAGTGCTATGGAGAGAATGGAGAGCCATGGGATTCTTATTCTGAGCTACATGAAATAAGCAGCAAAAGGACGAAAATTTGGGCCAAGTTAAAATGAAAGAACTATAAACAAATCAAAGCCTACAATCTAGCTACACCTGCCCTGAAAGGGGTTAGCAATTTTCCACAGATGAGCATGAACTGTGACCTATGGCTTCACAATTAGCGCAGTTATGAATATATTTTTTTCCCCAAGACAAAAATATTCTAAATAGCATGTTGTGACCTATTGACAAATATTTTATGACAATTCAAGGCAGTTCAAGAAAATTTTCAAGACAAATTTCATGATAATAACCCTCTGAGATTCCGATGACACGTTTTCGACCGTTGAGATTCTGATGACTCTAATCGAGTCATACGAAACAATACATTTTTTTGCATTTTTTCCATCTTCAATCTGGCCTTGATCCACATACACTATCCTGTTTATCCTTTTCCATCTAGTTTTTTACAGTGACAAGTACATCAGATAGATATGAATAATAAATAGGTATTTACCATGAATAATATCGGTATTACCAGCAAGGATATTTACGAACATGACAGCGAGAGCTCTCAGTTTTCCCTGTGAAAACTAACGTAAATTACAATAACCTATATATCAGTAGAGAGGGAATTTACTGTAGACTGACATGGTGCTATCAGATTTCACGTAACTAACACTTTTTTTTTTCTTTTTTTACAAATACAGTATTTCTCTACGAAACGGTGTGCAATTTTTCCTTTTCGGCTAACTTTCGCTCATCCTATTGGCCTTTCAGTTATCGTATTTACCTTTTCAACCATACTACAATAAACAGCAACTATCCAGCTTTAAAACAGTACCACATTCATTAGTCTACCTTAAAAAGTTAGTGTACTGTGGCCGATTAAGTACAAATATCACTGTGTGATGCGCCCGGCTGAATCTGGCACAGACACAATTGGTGGAGGGCCGAATATCTCAAAGGGTTAAGATAAATATTTCAAGACAGATATTTGAAGACACACATTTCAAGACAAATATTTTATGACAATAACAAGACAAATATTTTATGACAATAACAAGACAAATATTTCACGACAAGTGCATAAAGACAATAATTTCGAGACAAATATTTAAAGACTAATTTAAAGACAAACATTTCAAGAAAAATGTGTAAACACAATTATTTCAAGTCAAATGTATCAAATATTTCATGTCACTTCAAGGCTATTTCAGAACATGTTTCAAGACAAATATTTCTAGATATTCTCTGATATGGTGCATCAGGAAGGGAAAGTGACTGATACGCCCTAAGTGTGAACCAGACGCAATGGAATATTAGGCCCAACTTTTGATCACAACTGTATGTAAGGAATTGTTGAAACCCAAGGACAAAACCATGTTTCACACTGAACATATATTTGCTAAAACACACGTATAATGTTTATAGGCCCGCCAGCTCAATACCAATGTTTGTTTCTGTTTTTTACCTTTAAAGAATACTGCTAGTCATGCTTCTCTCACATCTCATTCTCATACTGGCATTAATTAGCATGATCAGGCATACATACATGGGCATAAATATTTTGGTACACACACACACACACACACAAAGCCTCTCTCTCTCTCTCTCTCTCTCTCATATTTATCACCCCTCACAGATAACACACTGAAGGGGCACGTCTCTCTGCCATGATACCCTGCACACTACTAAAAATGTAAACAACCCACCACAACCAAAAGATTCTCTGAACCCAAAGATTATCATCATCATCATCACCATCAACAAGTACTAGCAGAATCACCATCAACTAATACTAGCAGAATCACCATCAACAAGTACTAGCAGAATCACCATCAACTAGTCGATAGTAGAATCATCTCCATTATACTCCTCCTCCTCATCATTATAATCATCATCACCATACTCCTCCTCCTCCTCATCATAATCCTCCTCCTATCATCATCATCATAATCATTCTCCTCATCATCATCATAATCCTCCTCCTCCTCATCATCATAATCCTCATCCTTCTCATCATGATCATAATATCCTCCTCATCATCATCAAAATAATCATATCCTCCTCCTCTTCTCCTCTTTATCATCATAATCTTCCTCCTCCTCCTCCTCCTCCTCCTCCTCCTCATCGTTACACCAACCAATTTCCCCAACTACAAATGGGGTGAGGAGACTAAGCCGATTCATTTCATCACCATCATCATCATCATCATGAGTAATAAGCGGATGGGTCAGTTTCCATAACTTCAATCCTCTACGAAAAAAAAGCAATGTGATCATAATGTTTGGCAATAATAACAATAATAATAATAATAATAATAATGACAATGATGATGACCAATAAATCCTTGCCTCTACAGCAATAGAAGCTGTGAAACGTTAAATCAACAGAATATCATCTACAAACACACACACACACACACACACACACACACACAACTACGATTACGTCTTCCTTAAATTTCATCCAGATATTACACAAGGATTTTAAATAGCCTGTAACTCTCTCTCAGCACACAGAACCACAGAACCACATCATTAACATACTTAGCCACAATTACTTCACTCCCTCACACGCCTTCTCACCCCCATCTCAAAATTAGCCTTTATTGTCCTCTAACCAGTCCACGCAGAATGAAGAGGTCTCATTCACCACCCATTCTCTCTCTCTCAGAATGATACTAGATACAAAAACATCCACCAATTACTACCACCACCACCACCACCATCCTCCCTATATTTGCGTTCTATGACCTCCATTCGCGTAGCGGAAATAGACGTCAAATAAATCAGGTGTAAGTGTAAACAGATATTAATGTACACAAACATATGGCCATACACGTCAGCCCCGCACGTGACTGGGAATGGGAAGGGAGGGATTAGGTGCTGAGTTTGGGAGGCGGTGAAGGAAGGAAAGGCTAGAGGAAGGAGGGAAGGATGGAAGGAGAGGAAGGACGATGGTAACAGGAGGTGCCAAGTTTGGAGGGGGGTTGAAGTGAAGGAGGGAAATGTTGAAGGAAGGAGGGAAATGTTGAAGGAAGGAGGGAAATGTTGAAGGAAGGAGGGAAATGTTGAAGGAAGGAGGGAAATGTTGAAGGAAGGAGGGAAACGTTGAAGGAAGGAAGGAAGGTGTGTGGAAGGAGGGTAGAAAAGATGGTTGGAAGAGGGAGTGTAAGAGGAAGGAAGGTAGGTTGGGAGAAGGAAGGTAAGAAAAATGGAAAATAGGTTAAAGGTTGAGAGTAAAGTTAAAATGTGTGAGAGAGGAAGGAAGGAAAGAAGGGAGGGAGGGAGGGAAAAAGGGGGTTGCAAGCGAATGGGATGGGTGAGATTAGCTGCCCAGTAAGGAAGGGGGGTGAAGGAGTGAAAGGTTGGAGGAAGAAGGGAAGGAAGGAAGGAGAGAAAAGGGTGGAGGAAGGAAGGAAGGAAGGAAAGGAAAATGTGGTGGAAGGAAGGAAAGGAAAACATGGAGGAAGGAAGGAAGGAAAGGAAGGGAGAAGCGAGGAATGAAAGTAGGGATTAGGTGCCGAGTTTGGAAGGAGGTTGAGGTGATAAAAGGAAAGGGTGGAGGAAGGAGGAAAGGTTTTAAGAAGTAAAGGAAGAGAGGAAAGAGGAAGGAAGATGTCATTTACCTTGATTACAAAAAAACATTTGATAAAGTTCCATACATTCGACTGCGAGCCTATGCTACCAGTGGCAGTGCACTAAGATGGATTAAAAGCTGGCTTAAAAATCGTAAACATACATGTTGTAATCAATGTTAAGAAATGAAACTGAAAAAATGTTATAAGTGGAGTACAACAAGGCTCAGTTTGGGGTCCTATATTGTTCTAGATTTATATAAACAAAATTCATGGCGTTTCTTATAAATATCAAAATCTGCTGACGATACGAAGATTGGTAACAGAGCAGATACCGCACAACAAAGAATACTGATTCAAGGGGATCTTGATAAATTGCTTAAATGGCTGAAAAATGGATTCCAATATTCATAAATGCAAAGTTCTAAATACTGGATGCAAAAATGAAAATTGCAGTTATAGTCAACTCACTTAAAGTGTGTGCATATGGGCTACTTAGCACGTCGCACTTTATAAATTCGCACTTTGTGAAGCATAGGACCTCATGTTAAAATGGCTTTATGGATGACATCCTGAATTATCGTATACTGATTCACCAATACCTAACCCTAAGTAAAAAGCAAACGGAAAACTTACAATAGAAACGTGGAAGAGAAATACTGTATGCTTATTATGAAAATAAAGACCTTACCAGCATTGTACAGAGGGTAGGTAATGTGAACTGTTGTTGTGGTACCCGAGGCCATACCACGGAAAGTTTCGGGACAATTCACAGTCACAACAATAACAAGAAAATCCGCCGTCATTACTGAAGACAGCTATGGGTGACATTAGAATATAATTCAAAGGCGACTACAGCAAGGAAGATACAAGTTAATTATTGACTAAAGGTGCAATTAATAAATAATATCCAAAGCCTACACTACTGAATGTAAACTTTGAGGGATCCCCCTGAAATACAGTTATTAAGGTATTGATTAATTAATAATAAGTATACTTATAGAATGACTCGGTATCGCCCAGGGAGTGAATTGTCCTGACGGGAAATTGTCTATGTTTTGATGGCGAATTGTCTGACGGCGAATAGGAGCATTCGCGTGGAATGGGAAATCTGCCAGACACCACCAGAAACTATGTCTTCTATTCGTTTCAACAAGCTAAGGTGGTCGTAGTTAAACTTCAGTGTTATTTTTCTGCTCGATAATTACGATATTGTTTAAGCAAATAGCTTTTTAAAATGTACATAACTCTTACTTTTGCTATTTCACCCAATATATCGCCGAAAAAAATAGTAATGTATATTTATATATTCTTCCCCAAGAAGGTTATGACAATATCTGCCAATAAGATGGTTTTCGGACTGTAAGAAGTAAAAAAGCCATATGAATATTGACATTTGTTTATAGTCTGACTTATACAAAAAATGGCACATATGGTCCATCCATAGTTTATTTATTGGAATCTTAAAATGTAAGGCCGTATGGAAGCAGAGCGGGAAGAATGTATAAATATGCTATTTTCTTTTGGTGATATTTTGGGTCAAATGGCCTAAGTAAGAGTGATGTACATTTTTAAAAGCTATTTGCTTAACCAATATCGTAATTATCGATCAGAAAAATAACCGAAATTTAACTAAGACCCCCTTAGACCGCTGAAACGAATACGAGACATACTTTCTGGTGGTGTCTGGAAGATTTTCCATTATGCGTGAATGGTCCTATTGTCTCGGAACCCACTCACACACCAACAGCACCCACAACGCACTATCACCAGTCCCACCCTTACCCATCGCACACTACAAATTATGCTCACCAGCTGTGAGACAATACCGTATTTGCGCCAATTTTTCATGCCCGTCGGACACTGCAAGTAGCAAACGCACTTTCTAAATAATTAATTATTGTTAGACCCCTGTCGCACATTAGGTGAGACGCACTTTGCGAAGGCGCACTTTAGGAGAGACGACTGTAAAATGTATCATTCTCAACTCATGAATGCAAACAATGAAAAGGATCTTGGAATAATTGTAACAGATGATGTAAAGCCAGGTAAACAGTGAACAGAAGCGATAAAGAAAGCTAACAAACTAGTTGGACTACAGTAGTTGGATTTAAAAGTAGATCATTTGAGTTTAAAATCTGAAAATAAAAATCTTGCCCTGTACAATTCGTTTCTGTGTCCACATTTACAGCAGTGTGTGCAGTTCTGGTCACCGTATCACACAAAAAATACAGAGAAATTAGAGAGAGAGTGCAGTGACGAGTAACAAATATGATACCTAGACTGAGGAACAAATCATACGAGGAGCGATTAAATGAGCTACAGTTATTTAACCTATCAAAGCACAAACTATGAAGGGATCAGATTCAAGTATTCAGCACTATTAAAGGAATTGATAAAATGGATGGTGACAAGTACTTTGCAACTGATCATTTGAACAATGGTATAGGTAATGGGTATAAGATTGGAAAACATTTCTAGTCTAATGAAACCAAGCATTTTCTCCTTAACAGGGTTGTTAACATTTGGAATAAACTGCCCAGGGATGTAATTCACTGCAGTACAGTGGTGACATTTATCAGTCACATGGATAAGTATCTCACTTCAAATCCCCAGATAAACACCCTCATGACTGAATAATAATGTAAGCTGTTTTTCTCTATTTCAGATCATGATAAAACTATAGCAGGAAAACACTATGCAATTAATGATTATTGTAGCTTATTGACACTTGAAGTGTACAGATACAGTAGGAAAGAATACAGTTTACCACTTTTCAGTCTTTCCTCTGAAAACTCCATGTCAGATTTTCCATGCTGCATGGTGGTCATTCTCATTTTTTTCCTGACAGCTTACAGTGGAGGGTTTGGTGTGGGTGGGTGAAGGGGGGGGGGAGCCTTCTTGCTTTACTATCCTTATCATCAATTTGTCGAATTAGAGATCATACGGCCGTATTAGTAAAACAAATTGAGTATCTCTCGGAGGTTGCTATACTCACTTTGTTATTATTAAACTCGGCGCACTCACACTCACACTAAAATATTATTGGAATATAGACAACAAATTTGAGACAGGGGTAGGCTGGCTTACAAGTGCACTCAATATTCTTAATTGTGTCATAATCCATTGAAACTTCTGTCACTATATAAACAATAGACCACACTGATGACAAAAATATTAGCATCTCTGGAAGATGTGTAACTGTAAAATGAAGCACTTCACGGTATTTTTACGACCCTGCACCTCTACCATCGCAACATCTAGATCATCAACATCAGTGACTGTTCGTGTAAGTAATCCTCATGCAATTTGATTCTGTATGTTATAACCTGTTATCGGTGATTATCCAACCACTTGCATAGCTTATTACCTTCCGAATGTTATAACTGAGGAGGAAAACGCCAATCTTGATGAATACTTCTGTTATTGTCCCTAAGTATAGTAAATAGTGTGACATCAGTATGGCAGGCAGGCCACAGTGATTTTGCAGTGTTAACTACACGATATTAAAAATAAATTGCAGCACACATATGATATAAATAGTTTTATAAGTTAGCTGCCATTCATTGCTTACATATGCTCTAGACGTCCATTGTAATGTTAAAGCAGTACCTTTTTTTTTTGGGGGGGAGGGGGATATTAGAAATTATGCAGTCATACAAACCCACAAATAATAATATGCCAGTCATAAAAGGACTCTGTGTCGTAAGCCACAATAATTGATTATAAGTTAGTTTATTTGCAGGGAAGAG
Source organism: Birgus latro (assembly GCA_018397915.1). Taxonomy (NCBI): domain Eukaryota; kingdom Metazoa; phylum Arthropoda; class Malacostraca; order Decapoda; family Coenobitidae; genus Birgus; species Birgus latro. The sequence continues at coordinate 24,500 of JAGKTI010005055.1, forward strand.
TCTACTTTAAATTGTGTGAATGAATTTCTTAAGTTAGATTTTCCTGGTCAGTGAAGCAACATACTGCAGACAGCTAGTGCTGATAATACCATTTCCTGGGTACAGTACAGATGTGAATGCTTGAGAAAATATTGGTAAAAATATGAAATACAGGGTTAGCTTTAAATAAATACTAAGTTGTTAAGGACACTGGTAGAACCTATAGGTATGTTTACAGTAATTTCATGTTACCAAACTCCTTTAAATGTATCTATGTGTCTACTGCCAGATGCCATAATCCCATAAGGGGTGGCTATTTGACTGAGTTATTTGTTTTATGGGGAGGGGCATTAACCCTCCACCTTTAAATGATTTATGTTATTCAGGAATGTGCAGAACCCTCTTAAATTACGCTATTAAAGTAACAACAACCATTACTAGACACAAACCAAACAAGAGCTCACACTTAACAAAGTAATGTATGTGCAAGGGACAACATTTACATTTTTAAACAATTTTGTAACAAGTGAAAGTAAAAAGACTGAAACAAATTTGACCAAACAGAAGCTCACTTTACATGGCAACTTGTGCAAAGAACTGTTTTATTTTCTAATATCATAACATGCACAGTGGAGTTGATTAAAGCAAGAAAGAAGTGTTAGTTACACTGATGCTTCTGAATTTTGCTATCATTATCAAAAATACATTGCAAGGAATTTGATGCTAGCCAGTGTTGTTATTTTACTACCAATATGCATCAAGCTAATATCAATATAATCTATTCAGCATGGATCCACATTTTGAGCAGTTGCGAGACCTTCAGTGTCTCCAACCTCATGTATGACATCGGACACTTGTTGACAGAATGAACGCTTTAGAGGCTATGACCAGCACAGAATTTCTGATGTGGTTTGGCCTCAGCAAGGAATGTGTTGCCAAACTTATTGACACAATCCAGGGGTAGCTACCAATTGCAAGAGAAAGGCAAGGTAGCTAATATACAAGTGATATATATACAGTATATATTAACCTTCCCAACATTGAATTCTGTATTCTTATGACACTGATACTTATCCTGTCAACATTTCTCAGACAATAATAGAATTACATTTTCCCCAACCCACTCCTGCAGGAAAGGAGTGAAGTGGATGGAATTACTGTAAAGGACCTGGCAGGAAATGCTGAATGGCAAAGAAATCATCCACCTTATGACCTAAAAGAAAAAAAAATGGTGTGGATGCTGTCCACATTATATGCCTGTTTCTTGAAATGCATTATGAGGACTAATTGGTTCTCAACTTTTCAGTAAAGGGATGTCTCTTATATTATTTCTGTTACTGTTGCTTTTCTGGTGTTATAATGCCTGTGTGGCAAAGCAGACAAATCAACTGCAGGCAAGTAACTACCCTGCATGGCCATCCTGTTCAGTGAACCAACATTCCCAGATGGTAGAAAGTGTCTTACCACAGCAAGAAACAAGGAAAAGTGTGGAGGTCCGGTTCTTGGATGGATTCTGCATTTCTGTCTATACAAAGTTAATAGGGGCACCATCTTAGTTCCCTATCATCCCATTATTTAAGGTACTTAACTCATTAGTGCCCAGACTTCCTGTGCAATGGATTTTTGTGGAAGGGTACCAAGCGTACCACCCTCCGCTTATCAGGTTATAGTCACAAAGCTCATGGGCCCCTAACCTGGGGTTCCCTTCTTTATTAGATTCTTAAAATACCCAGTTCTGTCCTTTATACAGGACACTGGGTGTCAGTGAGTTAAATGGTTATCAAACAGCATTGTAAATATTCTCTTTGGTTACAGGAAATCATAAGGCTTGTCATTCATGCAGATGCTCCTGAAGCTAAAAGAAGAGTATATTGTTCACACCAGATTATTGTACTGAGCTTAGGAAAGTCACCACTAGGACCGTAGTGGCAGCAACAGTGTAATAACCTTCAGCTAAGGCATATTTGATGTATTTTATTATTGCTGGACAGTATTAATCTGTCTTGGAAAGATCAGGTACAGTGAAAATAGTTGCAGGGACTGATTATTACAACACTTTCTAATGCTCATATTTATGCTAACCGGCACCCATTTATCAATTATCAGTATAGACACTTGGCCAACTGGCATTTATCATTTATCTGTATAGACACTTGGCCAACTGGCATTTATCAATTATCTGTATAGACACTCATGAAGTGGCACTGTGAGTAAAATCCTAGCTTTACACAAAGGTTTAAGCCAACAGGAAGTATATACTTTTTCCCCCTTAAAAAAAAATACTGGCAAATCAACGGTCAGTCTTCTACTCTTATATGTTGTGGATTATAGTACCCTGGCTTTGGGCCCCTTTGCCCCAAAAGAAGCAATATGGGATTAGCTTTCTTTTTATTTTACTGTGTGCAGGACAGAATTGCTTTGCCTTGTGTCTGTACATTCTTAATGGGGTCAAATTGGACACTGGATGGCTAAATGAGTAAGATGTTTATGATTATGTATATGTGTGGTGAGCCTGGCACGCATCCATCTTAATGTATCGGGATGCCAGAAAACTGCAGTCTCTTGTTATGTAACCATTTTCACTGATTTATGTTTAATATCCTGCGATTCTTTAATTGTCCTCGGGATTTGGAAGCACAGTTATATTGAGCAGTTTACAAAGCATGCCAAACTTGTCATAGCTACATTGTCACTAAAATCAGGCTTATGGTTTAGATATCAGAAAATGGTGGCAAAGACAACATGAGCATAAGGGAAGGGTGTTTTGAATAACTGCAGCAACTATGTTCTCTACATGTCCACTATATACAACTCTTAACAGACCCTACTAATCAGACCTCACAATGTATTACTACTTTCTGTAATTTACAAGCAGTGTATATTAGATATAATTTGTAAAAATACATGAACGAATGTGTGGTATTGTACTGTAAACATATTTAATACCTTTATTCCTTAATTATTTGAACCTGATGAAAATAAATGAAAAACAAATTTAGTCTTTTACTGAAAGCTGTATAACAATACTCCCTTAATAGCCTGAGATAGGAAAAAAAAAAACTGTGATGAATACTTATACTCACATTTTGAGGCTCTATCGTGCTTACGATAGAAGAGTTGAGAGGTAGGATGGGACTGGAGTGTATTGGTGTTGTGATGAGGAGAGGCAGGCTGAGGTGGTTTGGACATGTGGAGAGGATGGGGGAGGATAATTGGGTACAGAGGGTGAGAGGTGTTAATATTGGGGGAGGGGTTGGGAGGGGTAGACCGAGAAAGACAAGGGATGAGGTCATTAAATGTGACTTAAGGGTTAAGGGACTGAATAGGGAGGCTGCCAGAGATCGAGCAGCATGGAGAGCCGCCATTAGGTGACCAAGGCCGACACATGCAAGCATGTTGGAGCCTTCTAAAATGAGCGAAAATGAGCGAAAGTACTTTATATATAAAGTGCTGAAACATTATGTCGAAATATTTGATATATGTTAGGTACTCTTCCCCCTTTCACATTATGCAAAGAAATGTTGCAGAGCTTTAGTATACAAGGGTGTCCCAGGACTTAATGCAGAAAATGCAAAAGGTGATCTTGAGGTCATTTTATGACTATTATAGGAACATGTCTGATTCTTTGTGCATCTAATGCTAAACACCTTCACTCCAAAAGGGATGGACAAAGCACATTTCTTTCAACATTTTGAAATCACATGCAAAACTTTTGGTATCATTCTGTATAAACAAGTTACTGGTATAGAAAAGTGGGTCAGAAATTATAATCTGTGAAAAAAAAAAAAAGGCTACTGAGGGAAGAATATTATACTAACATCAGGTCCATCACAGCCATTGTCACATGGTGGTGATTCAAACCCCTTCTCGATTTAGGCCAATATTCATTCAGTTTGGCAATCCAACTCTTCAGGAGAGAAGCCACCACCACAAATGTGAAAAATATCCCTCCTCCTCCTCCTCTCACTTACTACTTTCTTTGCTCTGAAAAAAATCTGTTACTTTTTAATAAGGAATAAAAGATTACTGTTATATTTACAGAGCTGTTTCCTTTCATAAATAGACTAAGCAGTTGGTTAAGGCCCCATTACTACCAGGGGACCCCCACTGATATGCAGGCTAAAATTTATAGAGCCACTGTGTAATGGGCAAAATTTGTAGCTACTGTGTACAACAAGTTTAATCACATCTGACAAACTGTTTCAAGAGATATTTCTGGAATCATTATGTAGTTTGTTTTGTGATGTGCTGCATGACTTAATTACTGTAACATTACCACATCCATTTACAGTACTGAAGAACCTTACTATAACAGATCTACTGGGGGAAGCCTGATCCGACAAATCCAATGATCCAGTATATCGGTTAGTCCTCCTACATAGTGGGATTTCTAGTATACAGTATAATGGAAACCTAAATGAGAAAAACTGCATATTCTAGCACTAGAAATGAAGACTATACCCCTTTTACACTAAGTTGGCTCATAATTTCACACCATTGCCCTCCCTAACCTAGCCAGTGTAGCTAGGTGGGAAAACCACTGCCAGCATTAATTAACTGCAATCTGAGTCCTGATTACTACTGTGATATACACCAGCATTTTATCACATTTTTGGGATAAATTTTAATGAACATGAAAATCTGCAAGGTATTAAACTTTTTTCAGCCTGTAACTGATACTTTTTTTCTCTGGGAATGTTTTATACCAGCAGTAAGAGTTCTTTTGTGACACTTGTGCCAGAAATCAGCAGTAATGGAGATGAACATTTTTTAATCTACCCATCTGCCAGCAAAGAAAAGGGTCACATGACTTACTCTAGCCATCACCAGTCAAGTAGCTGCCTGGCAATTCTGTTTGGCCTCAACTTCTTTGAAAGTAACAGGTGCTCTCTTGTTCCTGCTCTTGTTTCATCAGGATACGTAATGCAAATCACTAGGGTAAAGCTGAAATTTGTTTTGATTAGACTGATTTGCTTGGAGTCTAGGTTAGGTTAAGTATTGCTGCCATAAATGGCTTGTAATTGACTCACTTTTGGGGTAAGTGGTATATCTCAGCAGCAGGAAATTTCCATCACATGAACTAACAAATCACACAAAAACATAGGGAAAAAAAATCAGTTCACCACCAAGATGAGACCAGTATGGTCTGAAATGAGAAAAATGCCATCTGAAAATTACAGCCAAGTAAATATTGAGCCTAACCATTAAGAAAGCACTTCCTCCACCAAAACTTTGGCATCCTTCTTTCATGACAGTGGTACCAGTACTGCTTCATGGGTCATTTATGGGGTTTACACAAACTAAGCTCAACAAACTCTGGCCTGTTTGAGAGAAACCACTTCAGTTGTAACCTTAGTTTCCTTTACCTGGAAATAATCTTTGCATAATCATAATAAGGTGTCTAATTTCTTTAGTATACAATTTCATGCTTCTAAAATTTTACTTAGATTTTAAGCTTTCATGTTAAAGGTCATGTAATGAATCCCCAGTGATAGAAGTGTAAGCTGCTTAAGAAAACATGACAGCACATGATTATGTAACATTACATAGCTTTGGCACACATCTAAATTGACAAACTAGTTGGGGTGGAAATACCAATAAATACATTTCTCCTGAATTATTCTACATAGACACTCGCCTTGTTTTCATATTTTGCCAAATTTTTCTGCTTTACTGGGATGTTCTGGTGGGGCCCAATCCAGCTGCATTCAAGGCGTTGCTTATCTCTTCCCACGTTCTCATTTTTACTGGAATTATCCATCCATCTGTCTCTTTATTAAAGATTATGTTTTTCTTTATTCTGTCCTCGATGAGATCAAGTATGTCATTTCTCTCTTTAGTGGTGATTATCCCGGGAAACAGTTTGACAAGTGACATAAACGAACCTAAATCGTTCGATTATTACCGGTGAGCCAGTGACTTTCATCAGCATAATATTTCTGGCATCTTATACATCTTCTAACATGTTATATCTTTATTTTAAAATATAAAAATGTCTATGAACGATGGCTCTCTTATGCTATAATGATGCCAGAGGTATTTTGATTGATGAATTTTTAAGGTTTCAGACAATTCAAACATGGTCATGTATGCAGGCATACCAACATTACCGAAAAGCAGCTGCTAGCATACCAATCGGCTCTCGAAAGCACACGTCTGATCAGCTGTTTTAATAATAACAAAAACAGAGTCTGATTTTCCTTAGTGCAAGGGAGAGTGTTCTTTCCAGAGACATACTCAATATTTTTTAATAATATGTGCGATAGTGATAGTCTTCTCTGTAACATGAAGCTTTCATTTGTACAAGGGAAAGGGTGGAGGAAGGAGGGAAAGAGGAAAACATGAATGCAATAGTTGAGGGAAGGAGGAATGGAAGAATTTTTTTTTTCTTTTTTTAACAGAACAGAGGAAGGAAAAAAAAATCCTTACACCAGATTACTGGTGTCCTCCATTTATGAAATATCTGTAATGGTTGGACTTGAACAGCTGTAGGCTGAAGTTTGGAGGGAAACAACTCTGGGGAAGCGAGTTCCAGAGAGATGCAGTTCGGGGAATAAAAGAATTCTGAAAAGCGGAACTTCTGCAAAATGGCTGTGTGACATTCCAGTCATGAGAGCTGCCAGATGCCCATGTAGCACGAGGGAAGGCATGGTGAGATGATACAATGGACGCAACTTCGTCTGAGTATTTGCCATAAAAACATCTGTAAAATAATGCAAGGAAGGCAACATTCCTTCTTACTTATAGGGAATGTAATTTATTTGTAATAGCAGGGTTATTAATAATTCCAACAGCTTTGTTCTGAATTTTGTCTAGTTGTTTTAATGCAACCTCTCCACATCCACTCCATAAGGGTGAGCAATATTCAAGCCGAAAGCGCACGACTCTTATGAATTATAGGTAACGGCTCATCAGTGAAGAAGTTATGGACTCTGTACAATAATCCAAGATCCATTCAGGCAGATTTAGCAAGTGATCTGACATGAGAGGTCCAGCTGAGGGCATTGTTAAATGAGATGCCAAGAATTTCAATACTTTTGGAGATGGGAATATTAGTAGCACTGAAGGTAATATATGAATCTGGCAATATTTGTCTATTAGTAAATTGCATATATTTGGTTTTACTAGCATTAAATGAGACAAGGTTGTTTTGTTCCCATTCACTGATCATAGATAAGTCTTGATTTATGGAGATGGCTGTGCTGAGTTGAGAATTAGAGATACCAGACATGGTAAATGGGTGTCTGAGTGTGAATGAGCTATGAAGTGTTGAGTCATCTGCATATGAATGGATGGGATTGTGGGTGACAGATAAGAGATCATTAATACGAACGAGGAACATGGTTGGTGCCAGACATGATCCCTGTGGCATGTCGGCATTAATTGACTGGAAATTGGAATATACTGTACATAATATACTTTTACTCTTATATTTCTGTCGCCGAGATAAGAGGCAAGCAGAGGAACAGAAAACGTTAGTCCATAAAAAGGGAGTTTGGACAGCACGGAACAATGCCATACTCTGTCGAAAGCCTTAGAAATATCGAGGGCTACTGCATGAGTTTCTCCATATAGGTCAATTGACTGATGAATGCTATGAGTCAGGAGATTGAGTATGTCAATGGTGGATTTTTTCGATGGCAAAAACCATACTGTCTATCACAAATTTAAGTTGTTGGACTCAAGGTATTTAACTATGTCTATCTATCTATCTATTGCCAGACGCCATAATCCCGTAAGGGGTGGCCATTTGACTTTGAGTTATTTGTTTTACAGGGAGGGGCACTAACCCTCCACCAACCCACTTGTTGACACGTAGGGAGCATGTATGGTTTGGTTATATGGTTACCACCCAGCGTTGTAAATGGTTTCTTGGCTTACAGGAAACCATTTGGCTTGTCACTCAATGTAAAGCCACCTGTAAAAGAAAGAAAAGCAATAAGAAGTGACAGGAAAGATAGGAAAAATAGGAAGAGAGGAGGGCAGGCACAGAAAAAGAATGATAAAGGCTAAGGAAAAAGTAGGCAGCACTACATCAGGTGAGTGGATGATGGTCGCCACCACCTACCACTAACTATATGCTTATTGATTAAAATTTCAAATACTTTATCAAGGGAAGATGTAACAGCTATTGGTCTGTAATCGGAGAGGTCAGAGGAACTTCCTTTCTTTGGAACTGGATGCATATTGACTTCTTTCCATTAATTACAGAATGAAGCAGTACGTAAGCAAATTCCGAATAATTTAGCAAGAACAGGGACAAGATCTGGGGAACACTTTCTCAAAACAATTGGAGGAATTCCATCTGGGCCTGGAGCTCTGTTGGTAGCCAAATTGTCTAGGATGGATTTTACATATCTGTATTTTAAGTGCAACAATTTCAGGAGAGTCATGTTCTAGCATTGGGACATTCCGGCTGACTTCCTCTATGGTAGAAATTCTCGCAAATGTACTGGCAAAGATATCTGCTTTCTTATGTGGGTCATTTGTAATGTTGCCATCTGAAGATTATAGTGGGGCAATGGATGATGACTTTTTAAGTTATTACTGAAAGAATTAAGAGTTGACCAGAATATTCTATCGTCATTAGGGTTGTTAACCCTTTTCGCGCACGGGACCGCAATTTGCGTTACACGTGGTGTGGTGTGCCAAAGCACAGGACCTCAAATTGCATGAAAACGCAAAAAAAAATAATAATTAACCAAAAAATAAGTTTTCGGTCAATTTGCGTCAAATTTTGTAGCATTCTAGCAGCCATGTGTCTCTCCCGAGGTAAGACCTTGGCAACACTGCAATGACTTATATATGCCTGTACGTAGTGATAGAATCTCAGTGCTCCACTAGCAGCCAGACAGCAGGGTCGTGCTGTGTTGTGTTGTCCCTTTATATCCGCCATTTTCCCCCTCCCACCTGAGACTGAAGCCATTATTGAAATATTGTGATTGTACAGTGTTTTTGACTATACTGTGAAGTGATTGTGTCTACTGAACATAGATATATTGTTTGTAAAGCATTGGGGCCCATTATCAGCCGTTAGGCCTAGAGGCAGAGTCTGGTTTGTTATAGCGGGGTTTCCACTCACCCTGCCCGTAAAATGATGTATTTTACCCTCATAGTGAAGCCATTACTTATATCTGTGAAACATATAGTGCCTGGATTAGTGAAACAACTGACCTACCATAGCAGGCATTATGTTATGCCATAGAGATACATAGACATATGCATCCGTTGCTAAGGAAGCAGGCGCTCTCGTACGCCATACAGTAGGGAAAGGAATAACAGAAGAGGCTGGGATGGAATCATGTGATAGTGTTTTATATTGCATATGGTTCAGTGTGAAATATACGTATAAAATAGTGCAGCGAGTGTTCACCGAGAAATATTGCGTGCATTGACTGACAACGGAAACTTACGTAATGATCAGAGACAAGAAAATATGCCACACAGCGACACATATATGACATTATATACGTATGTCGTGCAGTGAATGTTCGTGGAGAAATCTATTGTGTGCATCGAATGTATTAGGCAAATGTGGTGCAAAGAACAGAGAATACGCCACACACACATACACACACACACACACACACACACACACACACACACACACACACGCATATATACACACAAACACACACTCACTCACGCACCCATGCACACAGACAACTCACACACTACCTAACTCATCTTCAATTCCTTCAAGTTCCTGACAGCAGCTCAACACCTCTGGAGCAAGTAAGTTATCCATATTTTGTTGATTTGTACATTGGCCTGTTTCTACATTTCTATATTTTTTTTCACATATAAGTATTGTTTTTTACATATACACATATGAGATGGAAGAAAGTTCAGCTTTAGTACAGAGATATCCCGATTATCCGGGCTATATGGTGCGAAGGGGTGACTGAATAATCCGAAATCACGATTAATCCGGCAGAAACAAAAAACAAGTACTACTTAGACTGATTTATTTAACGGAAAATGTACACTTAACGTAGCAGAAAGATCTTACCAAATCTTTGCATATGCATCCTGCTTGTTTCTGTATTTTTCTAGTTTTAGTTTGGTAAATTTCTTTATCTTGCTGAAAAATTTCCTCTCTGTTATTATCGTCATGTTCCTGAAGCTGTACAGTCGCGTTCCTGAGTCCTGATATGCATGTAGTTGTCTTGTCTGATGTTGTGTCCACTGTTGGTAGGATGTTGAACTATTTCACTTGCTAACCGACCAAATTATGTTCAGTGTATCAAGCAGTAAGCACAAAAGTTCCATATTCCAAAAGCAGTGAGCACTGCAATAGACAACAAAAACACCTGTGTATCGGGACTCATGAACGCGACTGTACCTACGATTGTTTCCAGCTCAATGGAAGAAACTCAACATATTCAAGTGTGGATTTTGTTTCCCAACTTCCAAACAGGAGATTAAGTTAGATTAAATTATTAGGTGCAGTTAAGCTAAGTTAGGCCAGGTTTGGTTAAACAATTAGATCAGAACAGTACCTTCCGCCATTACGTTAACTAACAACAAGAGTTGCACACCAGCAGAATAGCTAAAAACAACGGGGAAACAGATTTAACAAGAAATGTTTATTTGCCAACCCAGAAACAATCAGAAAAACATAACAGAATATCAGGATGAACTGATTTGGTAAGGTGCTTTTACTGCTTACAGTAAAGCATATGTTTAGCCCCCTCAATGGCCATGAGTTCAGAAATTTGTGTGCTCCCGTGGCAGGCCTTGGAACCATTTTTTCTATGTTCCAAAATCAGTTTCATTTTCTTACAGATGTGGTAAGACTCATCTGGTGCACTTTTAATTTTTTTTTTGTCCCAAAACCCATCTTCTGATTTGCTATGAATCGTGAAAGAATAAAATTAGGGCGCATGCTACATTAGCATTAAAACATACTGACGAAAACATCTGGGATGAACTGACCGCCTGGCTGTTTGGGATGGTACAGCAGGTTTGTATAACCATACCAGTGACTTTCGTTCCCTTCCCATAATTGTTCGCAGATTTTATAACTCCCTAACTCAACGTCATTGACACCGGTGCAGTAATGCATTGTTCAAGGATGGCAGCTATGAAGGGGTTAATGAAATACATAATTATTTGTATCAATACTGTCTCAAACATACACATAACAACAAACGAAGAATGAGCAGTAAATGTACACTTAGCTGCAAAGAGGCGAAGACATCTGAGAGGAAGTGACCGCCTGGCTGCTTGTGACAGTAGAGTAGGGTCGTGTAAACATATCAGTGACCTTCGATCCCTTCCCCATAATTGCTCGCAGTTTTTTTTTATAGCTTTTAACTCACCGTCACTGACACCGGTACAGTAAAGCATCGTTCAAGGCCAACAACTATGAGGGGTTAATGGAACACATTATTGTTTGCATCAATACTCTCACTTTCACACACACACTTAAGAATGAACAAAAGATTGGACATAATGTACACTTAACTGAAAGAGACAGAAATAACTGTATGCTCTGCCAGTCTGAAATGGGAAGCGCAATATCTAACGAAGAATGTGAAACTGAATGCTAACTTAAGAGAACACGTGAGATGGCAGAGTAATTTTTTTCTGATTAGCAAACATCCCTAAAATTGTGAAACCCATAAATTTTCGTCTAAACATACAGCCTAAAGACTTTACCAGTTCAATTCATATTCCTCTACTTTGTTTTCTGTATTACTCTACTTTGAATCTGTTAATAATTACCTTCTCTTGCTGAAAGATTTCCTCCTTTATCATCATCACGTTCTTTAGGCCGTACCTACGACTGTTTCTGGCACAGTGGAAGAAACTTATTCAGCGTAATAAGAAGTGGATTTCAATTAGAAGTGGATTTTGTTTCCCAAATCTCCAACTGGAGCCCAGGTTAGGATAGGTTAAATTATTAGGTAGTTAAGCAATGTTAGGCTAGGTTAGGTTATCAATCGCCTAACAAAACTCCACCTTGCCATCCATGTGATCGAGTTGTGAGCAGGAGGTGTGGGTGGGGGGGCAGACTCACGCTCGTTTACCCATGCCTCGCTCGCTAGCAACCGGAGCTATCGTACAAATATTTCTATGTATTACTGTACCACGGAACCATTCAGTCACGGCCCGGATATACCGAAGGCTGGATAATCCGAGCCTGGATAATCGAGCTTTCACTGTATCAGTACCTAGCAAAAAGACTAGTGGAAATGTCGAGTTACTGAAAGCACTATCAAAGAGCTTATGATATTTCACGTGTATAATTTCAGTAAAAAATAATACAGTAAAACATCGATATAACGGACTTCAATAGACCGGAATTCGCTTTTATTGGACTCGAGGAGCTATCGGACTAAACTCCTATATATCGGAAAAAGTCCGATATAGCCAGAAAGCAGTCCGGACTGCCTGACCACTTCAGCTATGTTCACCACAATAAGACATGTAAAAGACGTTTTTCAGTGCACAGTACAGTATTATTATACCAATTGATTAAAGTAGGGAAGGTATAACACAGTACAATACTGCAATGGTGGTGAAAACCACTGATGCAATCCGGACTAATGTCTGATATTTCGGAAAAAGTCCGGATTAGCAGGGGTAAGTCCAGATGTCGCTTTTATCGGACTGGCTTGGGCCCCAATTAGTCCGTTAGAGTAAGGTCTTACTGTAATGATAATAAAACGTAATGAGCGAAAATATGTAAGTATTTGTGAGGCAGGGAAAATAAGCGTTTTTATCTTGTTTGCGGGCGAAGAAGAGTGTTCTATCTGTTGTCCATTTACTCCAAAATTATTGAACGTATCGATTTCCTGTAAGAACCATGATAAAGACCAGTGAATTCTATGTATGTACAGGACATAACTATGTAATTTCTCTAATGAAAAGTTGTGGTTACGTAGGTGGTTATCGCGCATGACGAAAGTGCACTGCGGCCGTGAGTACCCTGTAGTTTTTAGCAATTTACTCGGAAACTATGAGGCGTATCAAAACAAAAAGGTATCAGGAGAAAGCTTATGAAATTCTCCATAAGATTATGTAATAAAAACAAACGGTGTGTGAGAAAACTTCTGCAGTATACCTCCCAGAACAAAAATCAATTTTTTTTTTTACAAAAATGGCTTTTAGTTTTCACTATTTTCTCGAAAACTACAAATCGCATCACAACCGGACATACCTCATTAGAAAGCCAATGAAATTCTCTATCAAAACTTATAACAACATTTTTCTGTATGATGGAAAACATTCGAATGACGAAGTTGGGAAGTGAGATCAATGTTCCAAAATGTTTATTCACAGCAGCCTAGTGTACTTTTATTCGTATTTTTCTGGCTTTTCTTTTGGCTTATCAGCTAGAACAAACATCGGCGAATAAGATGATGTGAGTTTTAGGGAAACATTTTGAGGTTTGGGTGACGAAAATGAGGCGAGAATACAGTAAGACCTCACTAACGGACTAATTGGGGCCCAAGCCAGTCCGAAAAATGCGAAATTCCGATAAAAGCGACATCTGGACTTACCCCTGCTAATCCGGACTTTTTCAAGGTTATGAAGGAGTCCATGGAGGATGTGCATATGGTGTGAGGAATGCGGAAGGGGAAAGAATACTCGAGTTTGGGGAGGCTATGGACATGATTGTGTCCAACACACATTTTAGGAAAAGAATCAGCTGGTTGATTACATACGAGTCCAGGGGAAATAGTAGTCAGATAGATTATTTTCTGGTCAGGAGGGTTGATAGGAGATTAGTGAGGGATGTTAAAGTTATAGGAAGCGAGAAGTGTGTGCAGCAGCACAAACTGTTGATCTGCGACATGGTGCTTAAGGAACGAGTGATAAAAAGGAGGACATATGTACCTAGGATGAAAATATGGAAGCTGGGAAACCAATCAGTAAGGGATGCCTTTTATAGTGAGATGAGGAGAGTGGTGGCTGAACAGGAAGCCGTAGATAGAGGCGTTAATGAACAGTATAGAGCCCTTAAGAACAACCTCTTAAGAGTTACTGATGCAATATGCGGTTGGACAAGAAGCCCACCAAGACATAAAGTAACTTGGTGGTGGGATGAAGGTGTAGAAGCTGCAGTTAAGGAGAAAAGAAGGCTTTTATGGGAATGGAAGAATGGTGGTAACAGGGAGGAGTACTTGGCTGCCAAGCACAGGGCTAGAAGAGAGGTATACAGGGCGAAGTCTGAGTCACAGAGACTTTTACTTGATAATCTAAATCATGGAGAAAGGAAAAATATGATTCTTAGGGTGGCAAATCAGGTGAATAGGGATAATCGGGACATTGTAGGTGAGAAGTGTGTGAAGAATGATGATGGAAGGGTAGTGGTAAACAATGAGGATATTAAAGATGCATGGAGAGAGCATTATAGCCGGTTGTTGAATGAGGAGTTTGACTGGGATAGAGAAGGTTTGGAGCCAGCTGATCCAGTGTTTGGCCCTTGGCCTTTGATTGATGCTGCTACTGTGAGTCAGGCAATAGGCAGGATGCGGGTGGGGAAGGCGGCAGGTGTGTCTGGGTTGACTGCCGAAATGTTGAAGGTCTCAGGAGATACTGGGGTGAGGTTAGTCACTGACCTGATAAATATGATTATATATGAGTGTGTTGTCCCACATGATTGGCTGAAGAGTGTAATTGTAAATGTGTACAAAGGAAAGGGTGATGCCCTGGAAAGGGGAAATTACAGAGGTATAAAGCTCTTAGATCAGATAATGAAAGTAATGGAGAGAGTTCTAGAAGGCATGATTAGAGAAAAGAGTGAATATTGATGAGGTGCAGTTTGGGTTTATGCCAGGCAGGGGGACCACTGATGCCATATTCATTGTTCGACAGCTTCAGGAAAAATATATTGGAAAGAAAAGGGAATTGTATTTTGTTTTTGTTGATTTGGAAAAGGCCTTTGACAGAGTCCCTAGAGAGGTGGTGAAGTGGGCAATGAGAAAGCTAGGGTTGGAAGAGTGGCTGGTTAGGGTGGTTATGGCCATGTACATGGGTGCTCGCACCCAGGCAAGAGTGAATGGAGCTTTGAGTTATGAGTTTTCCGCGAATGTTGGTGTGCATCAGGGGTCAGTTTTGAGTCCCTTGTTGTTTATCTGAGTTTTCCGTGAATGTTGGTGTGCATCAAGGGTCAGTTTTGAGTCCCTTGTTGTTTATCATGGTGCTTGAAGCCCTCTCACGTGACTTCAGAGATGGACTCCCATGGGAGATGTTGTATGCTCATGATTTGGTGTTGATTGCAGAGAATGAAAAGGAGGCGGAGGAAAGATTTAAGAAGTGGAGAGATGGTATGGGGTACAAGGGCTTAAGGGTAAATGCAGATAAAACAAAAGTGATGATACCTTGGGTTGGTGGCGGTACAATCAGAGGAGAGGGAGAATGGCCATGTGCAGTCTGCCACAAGGGTGTGGGAAGTAATTCCATCTTGTGTAGTGTTTGTGATAAATGGGTGCACAAGAGATGTAGTGGTATTAGAGGCAGACTGCGAGATGATGCTGATTTCATGGGTGCGGCGTGTCGGGGAGAGCAGGTGGAGATTGTTAGGCGTGAAAGGGTTGAACTTGCAGGTGAGTCTCTTGAGTGTGTGGAGGAGTTTCGTTATTTGGGAGACATGTTATGTGCCGAAGGTGGGGCTGGAGTTAGCTCGGCTGCTAGGGTGAGAAGTGGTTGGAAGAAGTTCAGGGAGCTGTTGCCTCTCCTGACATTGAGAGGACTCTCCTTACATGCTAAGGGGTCTTTGTATGCAGCATGTGTTAGGAGTGTGATGCTGTTTGGTAGTGAGACCTGGGCAGTAAAGGAAGAGGATATTCACAAGTTTAAATGTACAGAAATGACAATGATTAGGTGGATGTGCAGTGCGTCCCTGCGTGCAAGGCCTGGGGGGGGCTGGGTTTACGATGGAAGAGTTGAGAGGTAGGATGGGACTGGAGGGTATTGGTGTTGTGATGAGGAGAGGTAGGCTGAGGTAGGATGGGACTGGAGGGTATTGGTGTTGTGATGAGGAGAGGTAGGCTGAGGTGGTTTGGACATGTGGAGAGGATGGGGGATGATAATTGGGTACAGAGGGTGAGAGGTGTTAATACTGGGGGAGGGGTTGGGAGGGGTAGACCGAAAAAGACATGGGACGAGGTCATTAAGTGTGACTTAAGGGTTAAGGGACTGAACAGGGAGGCTGCCAGGGATCGAGCAGCGTGGAGAGCCGCCATTAGGTGACCAAGGCTGACGCATGCAAGCATGTTGGAGCCTTCAAAAACGAAACGAAACGAAATGATCAGACATTAGTCCGGATTGCATCAGTGGTTTTCACCACCATTGCAGTATTGTACTGTGTTATACCTTCACTACATTAATCAAATGGTATAATAATACTGTACTGTGCACTGAAAAACATGTCTTTTACTTGTCTTATTGTGGTGAACATAGCTGAAGTGGTCAGGCAGTCCGCACTGCTTTCTGGCTTTATCGGACTTTTTCCGACATATAGGAGTTTAGTCCGGTAGCTCCTCGAGTCTGATAAAAGCGAATGCCGGTCTACTGAAGTCCATTATATCAAGGTTTTACTGTACATGTAATTTGCGTACTGCGGGCTGCCAGCGGAGCGCGTGGGGGAGTAAAATTGCGAGCCGTGAAACTTAATAAACAACCGTGCGCGAAAGGTTTAAGTAGTTTTGATGCTTGATTATGAAGAAAGTTTGAATTAGTGAGATTTATTACAGCATTTTGTATGGTTTCTAGCAATTTTAAATTGACACAGTGATTCAGATTTTTTTTATTTTAAGTAAGTGTTCTATGCTAATGACTTTTGGGCTGTTGCTCTGGCACAGTTGTTATCAAACCATTCTGGAGAGTTCGATCTTTTAGTGAACTGCTGACATGGTATGAATAAATCCATACCAGCTAGTATTAAATCTCTAATGTGGGACTGGGAAGAATTGGCATCACTACAGAAGAAAGACTGCCATAGAATGTCAGCAAGATAATTTCTAAATTCATCCCAGTTTGCCCTATCAAAGTGCCATTGGGTCACCCTGACAGGTTCAGAACGGGGAGGTTTGGGAGGGCTAACTAATGAGGCTTTGATGAGATTATAGTCAGAGAATCCAAGTGGTGACAGTGCCTCTATCCTGTCTTGATCTGGATTATCTGTCAGGAATTGATCCAAAAGATGGGCAAAATGGTCAGGATTATCTGACTGGTTGCTTTACCAGCTGTGTGAGATTAACCACTAAACCGTGGGCCGTCACTTTCGTGACGCTCGGTGGCGATGGCTCGAGCAGTGGGCCATCAGTTGGGTGCCTCTGTTTTCTTATTAAGTAGCAGGGGCTGTCAATATATAAATACATATGAAAAATTTTAGAAGAAGCCTGAGTGATATTTTTATCACTCAGGCTAGTTTTGGCCAGTATTTTAAAAAAGTAAGTCAGAGCACGATTATCACAGGCGGGAAGTGCCAGGACCGCCTCCCACAACCCCGCGGTTTAGGGGTTAAACGATCTGCAAACATCTTGTATTCCAGACAAGACAAGCATCGCCAGGTCTGGTAGAATGCAATAACCATTTAGGGGGAGGAGGTGGCTCGATCGGTAGAGAGGTGGCTTGCAGTTCTAACGGACCAGGTTCAAATCCTTGCTGGGGCAGGGGACAGTTTAAGGATTTGAATTTCTTTAAATCAAGCTTTACTGATCTACCAGAAGACCCGCTGACATGATGTAAAATTACCCCCGCTTATACCCATACACCAGTCCTGTGTGAGACACCCCTAGCCTGTACTCAATGTGGATGGTGGGTGTTATCGCCGAAGTGGTGACATGTGGAGGTGTGTGGGAGGACTGCTGGGTCTTGATAGTGGCTGTAGAGCCTATGCCCAGAGTCGAACACATAAAAAAATGTTATGTACATTAAACTCACCCAAAATGGTAATTTCGATACTAAGGGCAAAGTGATATCAGGAGTTGGGAGAGCGATTAACTACACAGATGTCTGGTAATATTTAGATAATTTAGTGCATACAATGAGTAATCAAAATTAGATGAAGTGAAGTTTAAAATAGTATCAACTGCATATTGAGATTTGATATACCGTGCCACCTTTGTTAAGCAAGCTTGCAAGGAGACAGTACCCAGGAAAACAAAATGGGGATATTTCAGTAGAGGGTGAGATTTGTGGTTCTGTGAGGAATGGGCCAGAGGGGATATGGACTGTAGGAAAAATTAAATGAATTTAGGCTGGTGCAAAGGCCAGGGATATTGGTAAAGAATAAGGCTGCACCTTCACTTTTCCACTGATGAGCAAGATTGGAAATTGCAACAGTCACTGCCGGCACAGTCACTTGATGGCAACCCGGAGGACCCTGTGCCACCAGCCCTACCCTGCTGGTGGTGGCAATCCAAGGTATCACCTCTTTTGATGGTAATATTGCAGCAACCATGGCCACAGGGAGTGTGAATAGGAGGTGTGATATCTTATGTGCATGTTGTGTGGTGTAGACAGTTGAAGACAGAGGTATTAAGAGAGTATGCTGGCCTACTCCCTGTGTAAACGAAGCACTGAAAATATCCAGCAAAGGGAGATGGTCAGGATCGAGTCCTGAGGGCCAGTGAAACGGGAGCTCCAGCTGTCCCTATCACCAGCTTGCCATCCAACTAGGGAGTACTGCCCTAGTCAACTGGTGCTACAGTCTACTCCTCATACGAGATACAGGAATAGAAAGGAAGGAAGTTGAAAGACATTAAAGACAGTAGAAATATGACAGTGAGAAGCTGACTGGATTGAATTATTGATTAAGCTAAAATGATCATAGCAGCGAAATAACAAGAGTAAATTCTGCCATAATACAGTACATGGATTAAAAGCAGAGCAAGGATAACTAAAATAAATCTTAATGAAGTTAGGAGGGTGAAGAGGTCATTGGGGAAGAGGAAGAGAGAGAGTATGTGTTGATGACTACGATATTGTTACCATTACTGAATCTTGGACAGATACTCATGAAAGAAATTTTATGGCAGAATATAACCTTCCTGGTTGAAAGTATTTTCAGTAATGAGAGGAATGGGAGAATGGGAGGCGGCATATTGCGATATGTTAAAAGTAACCTTCGTTCAGTTGTAATCCCTAAACCATCCACTGACAAGATTGATAGAACTTATGTTCAGCTCAGAAATGAATCACACAGGAAGATGATATTTGGCTTAATTTATTGTCCACTGGCCCAGTCTTGCGAAACTGAAAATAAGATATTTGAAGAAACAGAATAAGCCTGTTGCACCCTGAATACTGTAATTGCTGGAGATTTCAATTTCCCAGTAACAACATGGACTGGAAGCTTAACTTTGCTCACAGGGTTATACTTATATGTTAGCTTACTTGAAACCTCAATATAAGTTTGGAGAGCAACCCATGTTTGGAGAAAATATCAGAGATCTTATACTGGTGACGACAAAAAAACTCTGTTCATAAGGTTCAAGTACGAGAAGAATTTAGTAGCGATCATCGCATAGTCATGTTCAACCCGTTTCTGGAACACCGACCAAAATTGTAACTATGGGAAAATCTCAGATTACAAAGTAGCCAATTTTCACAAATTATGGCTAACCTTGTGTAGCAACAAATGGGAACCGATTATTGAAAGTGCAAATATACACACAGCATGGACAGAGTTCACAGACATCCTTAATAAGATGGTTAAGGCATGTGGAACGATGCGTAATAGAAGACCAGTGAAAAGTAAAAAGCCAAAATGGGGGAACAGCAATATTAAGAGAAATCTTTCAGCAAAGAAACCTGCTTATCGGAAATACAAAGCCACTAATGATGAGGAGGATACAGGTATTTACCATAACTTAAGTCAAAATGATATGTGGTTCATAAGGCAAAGTATGAAAAAAACCATGAAGTGCACACTGCCAGCATCAGTAAATCAACCCCCAAAGAATTTTTTAGTTACGTCAGAAATGAATATGATAATATTAACACCAACAATAGGACCAGTAGTATGAGCAGATGGTGAGCATATAAATGAAACCAAGATGGCTAAGATTCTTAATACTTTCTTTGCATCTGTATTTACAGTTGAAAGTTCATGCTCGATCAGAACACTATCCTGCACACTTAGATGAAGACAACACACTCAAAGAAATTATCAATGGAAGAGATGAACTCTTTGCACTAAATAAACTAAAGATAAATAAAATGCCAGGGCCAGACAGAATATCTCCAAGAGTCATAAAGGAGAAAAAAGATAAAACAGTAAAACACATAGAACACATACGCAATATTCTCTCTCAGACATGGCACTGTACCAAGTGGCTGGAAATTAGCAAAGGAAACTCTGATATTCAAAAAGGGAGACAAATCTCAACCTAGCAATTAATGACCAATAAGCTCGACATCAGCTGTTTGCAAGCTGTTAGAAACCATAATCAGGGATAAATTGGTCAAGCATTTAGAAGAGAAAATGTCATCAAAGACTTGGCACGGATTCTGAAATCATTCACATCTTACTAATCTACTCAATTTTTTCAAAGATATGATCAACAGGTAAGACGGCACTAAATCAGTCGATGTCATTTACCTTGATTTAAAAAAAACATTTGATACAGATCCACACATTCGACCTGTCAAGAAACTGTGAGCCTATGGTACCAGTGGCAGTGTACTAAGATGGATTAAAAGCTGGCTTAAAAATTGTAAACATACAGTAGCCTACATGTTGTAATCAATGTTAAGAAATCAAACTGGAAAAATGTTATAAGTGGAGTACCACAAGGCTCAGTTTGGGATCCTATATTGTTCTTGATTTATACAGATGAAATTCATGGTGTTTTTTATGAATATCAAAATCTGCTGATGATACGAAGATTGGTAATAGAGCAGATACCCCACAACAAAGAATACTGATTCAAGGGGATCTTGATAAATTGCTAAAATGGCTGAAAAATGGATTCCAATATTCATTAATGCAAAGTTCTAAATATTGGACGCAAAAATGAAAAAAGGAGTTATAGTCATCTCGTTTAAAGTGTGTGAATATTGGCCGTCATTAATGGAGACAGCTATGGGTGATGTTAGAATACAATTCAAGGGCAACTACAGCAAGGAAGGTACAAGTTAATTATTGACTAAAGGTGCAACTATAAATAATATCCAAAGCCTACACTATTGAATGTAGACTTTGAGGGATCCCCCTGAAATACAATTATTAAAGTATTGATTAATTAATAATAAGTATACTTACAGAATGACTGGGAATCGTCAAGGGTGCAAATTGTCCTGACAGAGTATCGTGTATGTTTTTGACGGATCTGACGGTGAATACAAGCGTTTGCGCGGATTGGAAAATCTGCCAGACACCATCAGAAACTATGTCTTGTATTCGTTTCAATGAGCTAAGGAGGTCGTAGTTAAACTTCAGTGTTATTTTTCTGATCTATAATTACGATATTGTTTAAGAAAATAGCTTTTAAAATGTACATCACTCTTACTTTTGCTATTTCACCAAGTATATCGCCAAAAAAAAAAAAAAATAGTACTGTATATTTATATATTCTTCCCTAAGAAGGTTACAACAATATCTGCCAATAAGACAGTTTTTGGACTGTAAGAAGTGAAAAGCCATATGAAATATTGAGATTTGTATACAGTCTGACTTGTACAAAAAATGGCACATATGGTCCATCCATAGTTTATAATTTATTGGAATCTTAAAATGTTAGGCCGTATGGAAGCCGAGCGGGAAGAATATATAAATATACTATTTTCTTTTGGTGATATTTTGGGTCTAATGGCATCAGTAAGAGTGATGTACATTTTTAAAAGCTATTTGCTTAACCAATATGGTAATTATCGTTCAGAAAAATAACACTGAAATTTAACTAAGACCCCCTTAGCCCGCTGAAACGAATACGAGACATATTTCTGGTGGTGTCTGCCTTCTTGCTTTACTATCCTTATCATCAATTTGTAGAACTGGATATCATAGTGATAGTCTTCTCTGTAATACGCAGCCTCGAAAGGACCATTAGGTCTGTTGCTGTTTGCTTTCCTTTGTACATGAGGGAAAGGGTGGAGGAAGGAAAGAGGAAAACAGAAAGGCAATAGTTGAGAGAAGGAGGGATGGAAAGAATATAAGAAATTACGAGGTACAGGAACAGAAGGGAAGGAAACAGGAAAAGTTGAAAGACACTGAAGACAAAGAAAAAATATGAGTGAGTGAGTGGCTGGAATGGCTAAAATGGTCAAAGCTGCGTAATAACGAGGTAATTTCCGCCGTAAAGGATTGAAAGCAGAAGAAGGATGACTAAAATATATCTTAAGAGAATGATGTTAGGAGGGAAGAAGGAGAAAGGTCATTGGGAAGGAGGAAGGAGAGAGGTCATTAGCAGGAAGGAGAGAGGTCATCAGGGGGGAGGAATGCGTGAGGACATTAGGAAGGAGGAAGGAGAGAGGTCATTAAGACGGAGAGAGGTCATTAGGAGGGAGGAAGGACAGGTCATTAGGAGGGAGGGCGGAGAGAGGTCATTAGAAGCGAGGGAGGAGAGAGGTCATTAGGAGGGAGGGAGGAGAGAGGTCATT
>JAGKTI010005056.1:0-47040 GCA_018397915.1 Birgus latro
AGAGACAATCCTCCTCCTGTGGCTGCCCAAACATTACTGAGCCTGCTCCTGTGGTGCCAAACCTATCAAGCAGGGTTGCCAGCTCCCGTTGAAAAAGTGTCAGCTCATTTCGCATCATGGGAGGGCAGTATTGACCCTACTTCACTTAACGCGGAAAAAAATGACGTCAGCAAAAAAGCGTCAATACTTTCCGCGCCTACTGTATGTATACTATATTCAGTATATATATATATATATGTGTGTGTGTGTGTATATATACATACAGATTTTCATATTTGAATTCTAATGCATTTTGCATCAAATGGAAGATCAGCATGTTAAAGCCGTAAGAGGTTTCTGTTCACACTCCAGGAATCGGAAAAATATACTGGTTAAATAAGTCTATAACTGAGACCTCTCAGTGAAAATTATTACCAGTCCATTGTGAAAATAAATTTATCATGGGGAAGCATAGTCTCCATATATCAAAACTTATGCTTGGTGTTTTGACTGTTTAAGGTACTCCACCTGGATGTGGACCATAAGGGTTTGCATCAGAGGGGTCTCTCTCTCTATATATATACTGTAATGCCTCTTTGGGGTTGACTGGCTAGTTTTGCCTTAAATGTCTGAACTAAGCTGGCTAGCCCTAGACCCATACACTCCTGATTGGCAAAAATAAAGAACTGGAAAATTGAATATTGTTACCAAAATTGTCATGATCAAAATTTTCATTATTCCAGTGTGTATATTACTGTACTGTTGTTTGTATCATGTATTAGCTATCCAGAGAACTTATTTTGTGAAGTCAGTGAGCTTCTGTATTGTGAGGGGATGGCAAAAGTTTCTTCCATGACCAAAAATATGACCATGAAGCCAATAACTATCCTTTGGTAACCATCATACAGTTCAGAGTGTGTGAAGCAGACAGTAAGGTATTCACAGAACAACATAGTATTGGTATTACTATACTTCAGTCTTATGAATGGTATTTTGTGAAGTGTACTGTAACTACAGTAAGCAATAATGGGATTAATACAGTAACAAGAAAGTTACTTTACATCCATCCATCCATCCATCAGTCATCTAATCTAGTGTTGCCTCATGAGGTGCATAGCAAGAATGAATGCTTATAGAAGGGATTATTCCCCCCAGCAAGTCCGAGATAGATCTTGTAGCCCTGCTAGGGTTACAGGAGATCGCTACCCCTCCCAGGAAAGGCAGCTACTCGGGCGCGGCGCGAACTTTCGACCTCACAATCTCTAGTCACACGCTTTATCACTGAGCCACCCTTCTCCCCCACTTGGAAGGTAAAGTTCATTCAAGAGGATGAGTGGCCTTACTGTATGTCAGTTGATGTACTGTAATTATGTGGCATTTGACAGGTAGGGATATCCTGTTCCTAAATGGAAAGCTGATGACAGGGAGAGCTGGAGCTCCCGTTTCATCAGCCCTCAGGACTAGTTCCTGACCATCCCCCTTTGCAGAACTTTTTTGGTGTTTCAGTTACACGGAGAGTAGGCCAGCATGCTGTCCAATACAAATTTCTCTGTCTACACCAATCTGCATGCACAGTACACACTACATTACTTTTTCAAAATTAAAGAAAAATGGCATTTTTTTAACCATGTCTTGGAGTCCCCGAGGGGGGGGACCATAAATGCCCCCACCATCCGCCGCTCTCCTGGTGATGACTCAACATACCTGGAACCACTGTCTGACTCACTTCTTCTTCACTTCTGCAACATTCGCGGCCTTTCTTGTAACTTTCTTTCTGTGGAACACCACCTCTCCTCCTCTAAACATCACCTTTTCTTAACAGAGACTCAGCTGTGTGAGGCAACTGACAGCAAACCCTTTTCTGTATCCTCCTACTTTCTCTATACTCATTTCAAAGCCAAAGGTGGCTGTTGTGTATATGTATGCAACGACCTATCTTGCCCTCACATTCCTGAACTTGATTCTTCTCTCCTGTCATTCTCTGACTAAATATATCTGTGCTGTTTACTTATCACCTAATTCTACTATCAAAAATTCTTTGACTATCTTACTTCTACAATGGAACACATTCTATCCATTTCTCCTTTCTCTGAAATCTCCATTCTAGGAGATTTCAATGTTCACCACCACTTCTGGCTCTCCTCTCCTTTCACTGAACCACCTGGTGAACAGGCCTACACCTTTTCTATCCTTAATGACCTAGAGCAGCTTGTACAGCACCCTACCCGAATCCCTGACCGCCTTGGAGAGAACTCCAATATATTTGACCTTTTCCTTACAACTAATCCTTCTGCTTACACCATTAATCTTTTCTCTCCATTGGGCTCCTCCGATCATAACCTTATTACCTTAACCTGTCCTGTCGCTCCAGTGCGGCCTGTGGACCCTCCAAAGAAACGTCGTCTGTGGCACTTTGGAGCTGCGGATTGGGAGGCCCTCAAGCAGTACATCTTTGATTTTCCCTGGAATGATTATTGCTTCCATGGCCGGGAGCTATCTGTGTGTGCCTTATGCATTACGGAGGTTATTCTCTCGGGTAAGGAAGCATACATTCCTTTTGCATATCCTTTGTTTAATGCAAGAAAACCTTGGTTTAATCACGCTTGTTTTAATACTGTCTGCAACAAGGAGAGGGCCTATAAAAGGTACCAGAGCCAACCCACCCCTGAATCACATCTTTTATATATTTCTGCCCGGAATTGTGCTAAGTCTGTTCTTCGCTCTGCTAAAAATAATTTCATCCATGCTAAATGTTCTCAGCTCTCCAACTCAAATTCTTCTCGCTCCTTCTGGCACCTTGCTAAAAACCTTTCTAACAACTTTACCTCATCATCCTTCCCTCCTCTTTTCTACTCTGGTGGCTCTGTAGCTATTTCTTCTACTGATAAAGCAGATCTCTTCACTCAGACTTTCTCCTCCAATTCCACCTTAGACGATTCCGGTGCTGTTCCTCCATCACTTCCCCCCTCTTACTTTCTCTTCTGCCATCACTGGCCTCAATACTAACAAAGCATATGGGCCTGATGGAGTCCCTCCTGTTGTCCTCAAGAGCTGTGCTTCTGTGCTTACACCCTGCTAGGTAAACTCTTTCATCATTGTCAACTTGTACCTTTCCTTCTCGCTGGAAGTTTGCTCTCATTCAGCCAGTCCCAAAGAAGGGTGACCATTCCCAACCCTCTAACTATCGTCCAATTGCTTTAACTTCCTGTGTCTCAAAAATATTTGAGTCTATTCTTAACAGAAAAATGTTAAAGCATCTTTCCTGTCACGACCTTCTTTCTGATCATCAGTATGGGTTCCATCGGGGACGCTCCACTGGCGATCTTCTCACCTACCTTTCAGACTCCTGGTCTTCCTCCTTTCGGGACTTTGGCGAAAGTTTTAACATTGCACTTGACATCTCAAAGGCATTCAGGCAAGTCTGGCATAAATCTTTAATTTTCAAACTGCCCTCTTACAGTTTCTATCCTTCTATCTGTGCCTCCTTCTCTAGCTTCATTTCTGGTCGTTCTACAGCCGCTGTTGTAGACGGCCATCGTTCTTCTCGTAGATCTAACAAAAGTGGTGTTCCTCAGGGCTCTGCCCTATCACCAACTCTCTTCCATTTATTCATCAGTTACCTCCTAATCTGTACATCTAACCCTATTCACTCGTACGCTGGTGATTCCACCTTACCATTCGGTACTCATCTCAGCAGTTACTTCAACAAACAAGGGATGAGGCTATGGCTCACCTAATGTCTGACTGGGGTAAAAATAATCTTGTTTTTAACACATCGAAGACTCAGTTCTTACACCTATCAACCCGACAAAATCTTCCACAGGAGTACCCACTAATGTTTAATAATGTCCAACTCATTCCTGCATCATCCTTGAACATGCTTGGGGTTTCATTTACTCGGGATTTATCTTGGAAAGAACATATTACATCTCTTGTGAAATCTGCTTCCAAGAGATTGGGTGTGCTAACCCCTGCACAGTTGTTGACTTTATACATGGGTTTTATTCGCCCATTTCGAGTACAACTCTCATGTGTGGGGAGGCTCCCCACATACAGCTCTTCTCAATAGAGTGGAGTCAAAGGCGATTCATCTCATTAACTCTCCTCTTTCTGGCTCCCTTCAACCTCTGTCTCCGCCACACTGTTGCATCTTTATCTCTACTTCAATGGCCACTGTTCCTCTGAACTGTTAAGTGCATCCCTCCACCTCTACGACGGGCACGTAGTACCCGTCTAGCAGCAACCTCTCATCCCTTTCCTGTCCAACTGTCTAATGCAAGTGTTAACCGTTACTCCTAGTCATTCATTTATGCAACTGGTCAGCTCTGGTACTGTCTGCCTCTGTCTGTATTTCCTACTTCCTATGATCTCCAGTCTTTCAAATGCAGTGTGTCCAGGCATCTTGAAATGAACAGATCTTGAATTTGGCCCTCTTGTATTGTTTTTTTTTTTTTCCTTGGAAGGAACAGTATGTGGGCCCATGGCCTTTGGTTCCACCAGTGAAAGGAGAAATGAGAGATTCCTATTTCTTAACATTGGTAGTAATAATAATAATAATAATCCATCCATCCATAAAAATAATAATATCTTCCTTCCCTCCTCTTGTCCATCTTTCCTTCCATTCTCTTGTCCTTCTTTCCTTCATTCTTCCCTCTTCCGTCTGTCTACAGGTGACTGTACACTGGGTGACAAGCCAAATGGTTCCCAGTACACCAGGAAACCATTTACTGTGCTGGGTGGTAACCATATAACCAGCTTATGGTGCCTGCTGGTTTAGTGGGCAATTAGGATGCTTCAGTCGGATTGAGCCATTGCAGGTTTATATCCAAGGGGTGGATGGGGTTTATTGCTCATGTAATGCCACTGTGGGATAAGTGAGGCTGGTCACTCTCATCTTACATGTCAGGACCAACTTGCCTAGCCCCTTGCTCCTATGCTTCTCATAGGGCAACACTGGATTAGACCATGAATGAATACTAATAATAAGGTATCATTCTCAAAAGCAGCAGTTTTGTTACTTCTGATAAATAAAATTGAGTGGCATTATTCAATATATGTATGGATGGGGTGATGAGAGAAGTAAAAACACGAGTAATGGAGAGAGGGATGGCATTGGTAATGAATGGAATATCTCGGATTTATTGTATGCTGATGATGCAGTGTTACTTGCAAATATCGGGCAAGAACTTGGTAGACTAGCGTAGAGTTTTGCTGATGTCTGTGAGCATCATGTCTTGAGAGTAAATGTAGAAAAGAGTAAAGTGATGGTAATCAAGAGAGAAGGTGACTCCCAGGGTGATGTTACAGTGAAAGGAGAGAGACTGGAATTGGTGAGAGAGTTCAAATACCTGGGTACAGTGATAGAAAAGGGAGGAAAATGTGTAAAGGAAGTGGAAAGTAAATGTAGAAAAGAGTAAAGTGATGGTAATCAAGAGAGAAGGTGACTCCCAGTGTGATGTTACAGTGAAAGGAGAGAGACTGGAATTGGTGAGAGAATTCAAATACCTGGGTACAGTGATAGAAAAGAGAGGAAAATGTGTAAAGGAAGTGGAAATAGAGTGACACAAGGAAGGAAAGTAGCTGGTGCAATGGAGATCTTGATAAGAAACGGGCTTGTGTGTTGCAGCTGCATGAGGCTTACATGAAAGAGTGTTAGTGCCAACTTTAACATATGAATGTGAGACTATGGTGTGGCATGAAAATGAAGTCAAGAGTGAGATCAGTGGAGATGGGACTGCTGAGGAATGTATGGGGAGTACAGAGAGTGGATTGGATACAAAATAAGATGATTCATGAAAGATGCAGAGTGAGGAAGTATGTGGATATCAGAATTGAAGAGAGTGTACTGAGATGGTATGGTAATGTGGAGAGAATGGATACCAATAGAGTGGTGAAGATGGTATACCTGAACAAATTTGAAGGAGGGAGAAGGTGAGGTAGGCCAAGGAGAAGGTGGAGGGATGTGGTGGATGAGTGTGTGAGGAAGAGAGGTATGGAAGTCGATGAGACTAGGGGACTGACAAGAGATCTGGCTGGATGAATGTTGTGAGAAAAAGCACATGATCAGGGATTTAGCACCCCATTTTAACATGACAGTGTTCTGATTGGCTTTAGCATATAGGTACATGTGAAGCTACAGTATCTGGTGAAAGTTTTTGGTGTATCAGATAGAGGCAGGATTCCAGGGGCTTGAATGATGAGTGAATTGAAGTATGGCCCATTGAATTGGGCAGACTTGGGCTGTCTTACATTGCTACTCCTCACCCTGCTATAGGGTGGGAAAGGAGGTCTGAATGATGATGATGATGATGATGGCATTATCAAGAATAAAAACCCCAAGTGTAGCAGTACCAGTGAAAGGGTTATGGGGCCAGGTAACAGTTTTTGACACAAAAAGGAAAATTGTTTCAGGTGTCAGAGAAGAATGTACTCTAAGTTCATGTTAATACATGTATTGGGTAAGAGAAGGATGTGTGCTTTTATACAAGGTTGTAGCAAAGAAAAAAAGAGTATGATAATATTTTTGCAGCATGTGTTTGATACAGGTACAGTACTGTGGTGTAATGGTATAGCATTCAGATTGAAGGCCAAGGCTATGCATTATGTGCAGTGGTTTGAACCCTTGAGACATAACTTAAGGTTTTCTGTCTTACAAGATGCTGTAAGGGACCTTGGCCATTCTCTTCCCTTTCCCTCCAAAGAAGCATTTTTTTTATTTCATTTTGTTATCTTTTAGTCGATTTCCTGGAGTTCAGGAGAGACTTCAAGATGCAGGGATCTGATGCAACCTTGATTAATTCCTCCAGTACTGTACATGATATCTTTTCTAGGTTGAATAATGTTGTCTCAAAGTACCAAAATAATCTAAAATATGTGCCACCAGGTTGAAGGGGTTAAAGTATTTGGACTACAGAAGCCTAGCCTCGAGTAATGCATGCTCTGAAAGAAATAATAAGGGGTTGACCGTTACTGTATTTTTCTTGCCTAAAGCAGTATAGTAGTATAAACGGCATAGCGTAAAGACTTGGAGCACATGTTTCAGTGTAGTTTAACTGCTTATTTTCCCTTGCCACTTTGTTCATGCTGTAACTGCCCCCTGACTATCTGACACCTTTTTCTCGACTGTCTGTTCATACTTTGTGACTGTTGCTCAGCTTTTCCTTTCCTCTCATTATTACCCTGTCCCTCATTGCTTACTGATTTCCTTGGTGATTCTCCTACTTTTTCTGTTTCTGATATTATTGCTTTTCTTTCTGCTCTGCATGTTTTGCATCGAACTGAATTGTCCTCCATTCTTTGCTTCCTTAGTGCCACATAGCCTCTCTAGGCTTGGTGCTAGTTTTTTTTTCACTATTCATTCATTCATTCAGCATCTTATTTTTTGGGATGTGAACAGTTCAGAAACAAGGAGAAAGAAAACCTAAATGTGGGAGAACCATCAACAGTACACCCAGTAAAATAGGCCACACATTCATGAATCATTTAAGCCTTAAGCGGAATATTTGGTTCATACACATCTTTCTTTTAGTTATTGCATTAACTGCCAAGTTAGTAGGACGTAATGGATCTTTGTCATGTGCTTCTTTGTACTTATTTCATTCAGCTGCTTTGATCCTGTGTCAACATCTTGGCTTCATTAAGTACCATGTCCCACATTTTCTCTCTCTCTCTCTCTCTTTCTCTCTCTCACACACACACACACACACGCACACACACATTACTTCACCTTCTTTCCACACCACACTGCCTCCCACCTTCAAAGCTGTACTTGTACCCATTTTACCACTTCGTGTATGTTTGTTGTTTCGGTATGATGATATGTAAGCACAAACTTTTCTGCCTAGTTATGAACTAATATCCATATATCCATACTCATCATCTCTGATAGATCATCACCATTTTTCTTAATGTGACCACGGAGTGAAAACTATGCATGTTCTGTAAAAGTCCCATTTCCACAACTGCTGATACTTTTGACTTTTCACACTTATACTATACCCAGGTCTCACACCTCAATATTACTGTGAGCACTAAAGCCTTCATTCATTCCTGTAACATCCATACTTTTTCCTTAAAGCCTGCACAGTACTAATCACCTTTCTTCCATGAGCCACTGTTCTTTTTCTTTACACATTTATCTTCATTTTCTGATACTTCACTGACGTACTTGAATTCATTCATCCATTGTAGACTCTGTCAATTAACACGTCACACAGAAACTCTCTGTCTCTCTGTCATTCTCAGTAACACTCACTTTACTCATGCCACTCACATGCTTTTGCAGAATCATGATCAGTCAGCAAAAATCCTGTTTACTATTAGCAAGCATCATTCATATAACAAAGTTTAGATGCTCCACCCTTCACCATTCATCACCAGTCCCACCCTGTTTTTCAAAACTTGAGTTTTAACCTCTCATGGCACACTCATATATCACTCCAACATGTACTGAACCATTCACTTAGACATCTGCATACTCATAGTGTACATGCTTTGCTGCCATCATAAAAACTTGCAGCATTCATCAGTGTTCTGTGGACACCATACACGTGTAAATCTTTCAGTAATCCTTCCCTTTTCACCATGAACTTTTCCAGATCCATAAATACTGTACATTTTTGTCTTGCATTGTCTTTATTGTTCTATTGCTGGTACAGTATTTGATCAACATATCTGCTACTACTCCAAAAACCACCCATTCTAACACTCATCAGACATTCTGATATCTTTCTTACCTTCAGTATAATCATTCTTGCTTATACCTTTCCAACAACACTCAGCATATTTATTCCTTACTTTTTGCTCATGCTTTGATCACCTTTTCTTTTGTGTGTATATCTGTATCAGTATCAGTCCATATCACATCCACTGTAGGTCTGGAACTCCTCAGTGGAGAGTGATAGCCAAAATTAATCCTTCCCCATGCTGGTGAAGTATGAATGAGGAAAGGATATCTGTGGTGCTTGCAAAAATAGAAGTATCGTATTAGTACACTTTGTGTTAATGTCTGTATATCATTGGTAAAAGTAACATGGTGTAAAGTTATATCTATCTATCTATATACCTAGGCTGCTTCCCCCAAGAAATGGGAGGTAGCTGAGACAGGTCAACACACTACCAATTTACTCATCCACTCATACACATTCATTCGCATCGTAGCCCTAAAGGGGAGAAGGGACAGATCCTCACCTCACCACACGCACGAGAGTCAACTACGCAGTGCAGTCAGTGACATCTGCAGCAGGGCCTGACAGCAAAGCTGGTTTACCCCTGCCACATCATAATGGATCCAGCCCCTTACCTGCACCTGACCTGATCAGCTGATCAGACAAAATGCAGGAGAATATCCCCTCAGGGCTGCGTCATCATTTATTCATTCACAATTTCTCTCCATTCATTTCTATCACGCACAGCCACTCTTCCTTGCTCAACAGACAACCCTCTTGCATCCAACGCTCTCTTCACACTGTCCATCAATCCTATTCGTGGTCTTCCTCTCAGCCTTACACCTCTCACATCAGATCTAGTTATCTTTTTCGCCAATCGCTCATTTTCCATTCTCTCCATATGCCCAAACCATCGCAACACCCTCTCTTCAACTCAATCAGCCATCTCCCGAACAATTCCAGTTCTCCTTCGCACTTCATCATTTCTCACTCGATCCTTACGCGTCACTCCACACATACTCCTCAGACACCCCATCTCCATTACATATAAACATGTTAAAGGACCTAAGGTGCTTATAGCAACTCTCTTTTTCAATGTTTACTCTGGCTTAAATCTGAACTTTAGATTTAGGACACATCCATCACCAAGATGAGCATGGTATCCACAGAGGTACCCCCCTCCCCCCCCCACACATTTTTTTTAAAAGAAAAAATCAGTATTTAATGATATAGTGGTCTAAGGATAAAAAAGCATATGTCAGTTGCATGAAAATGATTCTCTAGGAGGCACCTTTTTTATACTGTGGTGCTACCAGAAATGTAAATTGATCATCTTTAATCTTTTTAGTGTGATGGCATCTTTACGTTTTCAGTCTTACTGCCATCATTCATTTTTTGTTGGCTTGTGATGAAGACAGTAAGTGAAATTGCTGAAAATCCTCTCAGTATATGGATTATCATTGTAGTGAGTGAGTAAACCCAATTGCCTTCTAATGGCACATCAGCTTATTTTACCTAGGCTATCACAGGAATTACTTTTTCAGTTGAGAGATATTGTAGTGGTTAAAGAACTGAAAACTGTTAACCCCTTGAATCCAGGTGACATATTTCACTGCTACCAAACAATTCAAACTGACCACAAAAAAAAAAAGTCCATTGTATTCTAAAGGGTTTATTATGTTTCTAACCTACCCAGTTTGAAATGTCTTAAGCTGGATAAAACCATCAGGAGATGGCAAGTGTAAAACGAAAAAGACATCTCCGGACTGTTATGGGTTAACCTTAGGAATGCTTGAGTTTTTCCACCAGAATATACAGTAGATTTAGTTTAAGTATAATATCTCCATGTCCTTTGCATTCAAAGTGTTATTAGATAATGAACAGCTGTAGCCTGTTCTCATTATTGTACCCTCACACCTCACAGGGGATAATGTGGGACTGACTGTTACCATTCCTATCTCATGCACCAAATAATTTTTCAGTTGGTTTTAGCAGTTTTCCTTTATTGGTGTTAAAAAGTGTGCCTTGGCTCTACAACGGAAGCTATGTGATTTGGCCCTTTAACAGTTACTATGTGATATATATATATATATAATAATAAATCTAATTTAAATATGAACAATTTTTGGTTACACCACTGTTTGGACATCGTAGGCTGATGGTCAAAACCCCAAAATGCCTCAAAATTGAAAAAAAAAAAAAAATCACCACGTCAGTTTGAATTTCCTGCACGCGCCGACTAGCTCCCTTCCCATGCTCCCCCCTCCTGCCAGTTGTCTCTCAACTCCCGTGAAGAGTAAACAGTTGTCGGAATCATTTGCGGTATTATTCGTTCTTGTTTAAACAGTCATAATTCACAGTGCTGTGTTGAGCACCACCTCTTCTCCTCTAAACCTCGCCTTCTCTTTCTTTCTGAGACTCAGCTGTCTGAGACAACTGACAGCAAACCCTTTTCTGTATCCTCCTACTTTCTCTATTCTCATTTCAAAGCCAAAGGTGGCTGTTGTGTATATGTACGCAACGATCTATCTTGCTCTCGTGTTCCTGAACTTGATTCTTCTGAATTCTCTACTCTCTGGCTTCGGCTCTCCTGTCATTCTCTGACTAAATATATCTGTGCTGTTTACTTATCTCCTAATTCTACCGCCTATCAAAAATTCTTTGACTATCTTACTTCTACGATGGAACACATTCTATCCATTTCTCCTTTCTCTGAAATCTCCATTCTAGGAGATTTCAATGTTCACCACCACCTTTGGCCCTCCTCTCCTTTCACTGATCCACCTGGTGAACAAGCCTACATCTTTTCTATCCTTAATGACCTAGAGCAGCTTGTATAGCACCCTACCCGTATCCCTGACTGCCTTGGAGAGAGTTCCAACATACTTGACCTTTTCCTAACAACTAATCCTTCTGCTTACACTGTTAATCTTTTCTCTCCATTGGGCTCCTCCGATCATAACCTTATTACCTTAACCTGTCCTATTGCTCCAGTACAGCCTGTGGACCCTCCAAAGAAATGCCGCCTGTGGCACTTTGGAGCTGCAGATTGGGAGGCCCTCTGGCAGTACTTCTTTGATTTTCCTTTGAATGATCATTGCTTCCATGGCCGGGAGCCGTCTGAGTGTGCCCTGCGCATTACGGAGGTTATTCTCTCGGGCATGGAAGCATACATTCCTTTTGCATATCCTCTGACTAATGCAAGAAAGCCTTGGTTTAATCACGCTTGTTCTAATGCTGTCCGCAACAGAGAGAGGGCCTTTAAAAGGTACCGGAGCCAACCCACCCCTGAATCACATCTTTTTTATATTTCTGCCCGGAATCGTGCTAAGTCTGTTCTTCGCTCTGCTAAAAATAATTTCATCCGTGCTAAATGTTCCCAACTCTCCAACTCGAATTCTTCTCGCTCTTTTTGGCACCTTGCCAAAAACCTTTCTAACAACTTTACCTCATCATCCTTCCCTCCTCTTTTCTACTCTGATGGCTCTGTAGCTATTTCTTCTACTGATAAAGCAGATCTCTTTGCTCAGACTTTCTCCTCCAATTCTACCTTAGACGATTCCGGTGCTGTTTCTCCATCACTTCCCCCCCTCAGACTTCCTCATGACTGACATTGAAATTTCTTCAGCTGATGTATTTTCTGCCATCACTGGCCTCAATATTAACAAGGCATATGGTCCTGATGGAGTCCCTCCTGTTGTCCTCAAAAACTGTGCTTCTGTGCTTACACCCTGCCTAGGTAAACTCTTTCGCCTTTGTCTCTCAACTCTCATGTGTGGGGAGGCTCCCCACATGCGGTTCTTCTCAATAGGGTGGAGTCAAAGGCTTTTTGTCTCATTAACTCTCCTCCTCTTACTGATTCCCTTCAACCTTTGTCTCTTCGCCGCACTGTTGCTTCTTTATCTCTCTTCTATCGCTACTTCAATGGTCACTGTTCCTCTGAACTGTCTGCTTGCATCCCTCCACTTCTTCGACGGGCACGTAGTACCCATCTAGCAACAAACTCTCATCCCTTTTTTGTCCAACTCTCTAATGCTAGAGTTAACCGTTACTCCCAGTCCTTCATTTATGCAACTCGTCAGCTCTGGAACTGTCTTCCTCTGTCTGTATTCCCTGCTTCCTATGATCTCCAATCTTTCAAACGCAGTGTGTCCAGGCATCTCGAAATGAATGGATCTTGAATTTGGCTCTCTTTTGTATTGTTTTTACTTTTTCTTGGAAGGAACAGTATGCGGGCCCATGGCCCTTGGTTCCTTCTTCCTTGCATTAAAAAAAAGAAAAAAAAGTTAAACACTGGATTACTGTACATGCTTCAAGGGCATTTATGTCCATTGTAAAAACCTTAGAGGTGGGGGTAATATTCATTAACAACCATCATGGACATGTAAGTACACTGTCAACTGCTAAATATTTTCCATAATCACTTCTAAATCCTCATTCTCTGGTTATATTTTATTTACTTCATGCTTTGTGTCCCATATTTGAGTGCATAGGCTGTGAAAAAGGTGATTTTCTCACTGATTATCACATCTCTTACGTTTGGTAAACTATCAGCTGGTGAACATCTTTGCCATACTCACCTCTAAACCATCATTTTCTGGTAACAATTTATTTATTTCATGCTTTGTATTTATATTTTAGTGTATAAGATGTGAGAAAGGGTGAGTTTCATAGTGATTGCCGTGTCTGATACTTAGTTACACTATGCTGGCAAGTGGTGGACACCTCAGCCTTGCTCACCTCAAATTCATCATTTTTTGGTTAAAATTCAATTAATTCATGCTTTGTGTTCATTATTTTAGTGCATAAGATGTGAGAAAGGGTGATTTTCATAGTGATTGCCATGGGTATGCTGGCAAGTGGTGAGTCTTACCTCAGATTCATCATTTTTTGGTTAAAATTCAGTTAATTCATGCTTTGTGTTCGTTATTTTAGTGCATAAGCTGTGAATTAAGTGATTTTCATAGTGACTGCCATGTCCAAAACTTACTTACACTATGCTGGCAAGTGTTGAACACCTATGCCTTACTCACCAGAAAATCATCATTTTTTGGTTAAAATTCAATTAATTCATGCTTTGTGTCCATTATTTATGTGAAAGGGGACATAAATAAGTGCTATGCATATCCGGTTGGGAGGTAGGTAGGTGTTTTTTTTATTTAGGTTAGGTTAGGTTAGGGTCAGGAATGACCAGAGCTGGAGCTTCAGGGCCACTTTCCTGTCAAGACCACTTTCCGGTCATGCCTTTGGCTTAATTACAACGGATAGTGGAGGGATTACTATATATATATATATATATATAGTGCTCAGAGAAGGTAAAATGGTATTGACCGTTACCCTTTTTCTTATCTACACCCCCTCCCTTAACATGAACCTGAGAATTGGATTGGGATGAAGAACAGATTTACAGTAAAGTCAAATTTTATAGAACAGGATGCAGTATAGTTCGTATTAGGAACACAGGATTTTAGTTTTTTCATCAAGATGCCTAATGATTCCTCACAGACAGCAGTCACACTATGGGTTGGAGTCTTGGAACCATAATATTGTACTTGTATTCACTGTCTTTCAGATTGGGCATACAGTGGTCAATAAGGGATGATGAAAGCTTTATAAAACACCAAGGTACAGTGCTCCCTCAGGTTATGTGGTTTGTGGTTAACAAGCAGAGTTGTTTTGATTTAAATCGATTTAAATCAGAGTGAAAAATTCATGTTTTACATCAAAATGGATTTTTTCATATAAATACAGTAAAAAGGAAGAAGATAGAGAATGTGATCGATGTGTTCTGTACAGATGCATCAAGTCTGCTTGTCCTGTACTCTTCTTGTAATGATTCTATATCAAGTCAGGCACCAGTAAACCTCTGCCTTCTGTTACAAGGCAAATATTCAAAAGTTAAACACAGGAAAGAAGGCTCTTTTGTTGCTAATAACAATAATGTGATTATGTTCACTGTTGACACTTGAGCTCAACTCTTCTTTGAATACACAGTAATATGATTCAGTCTAATGATTATGATACAAATTTGACAAAATATAAAAGACAAGTTGGCAATGCTCATCAGTATCTGACACACAGGATGCAGCAGCATACCAAGGAGTGCTAGCCTGTGATGCATTTTCTTACTCCCACTTCTCATTCACATTATTGTTTTGTAAGTTTGTTTATTTGAACATTGATGTATAATCATGCGTAATGGATGCATTGCAGCAAATGGGAGAAAAAGAGGCTCATTATAGTACTCTTTTTGATAGAATATCAAATCTGATAGGTTTAGTACAAAAAAAAGTCTTCATAAAAGTTTAAAAAATCAATTTAAATCATAAAAATCAGATTTAAATTTTTTAAATTGATTTTTTTAATCAGCAATTTTTTCCAACCCTGCATACAAGCAGTTATTGCATACATGGAGATCCAGGTGACATTGTTAAAAGGTGATGCCTTAACCAGTTGTCATTGCTGACCCCAACTGTGTAGATACATTTTTTGAGGGCATAGCCAACTGTATACATGTGAAGCAGACATAAGGCAGTGATGGTAAAGATGCTTAAAGCAATAAATAAGTGGGAAAAATCTCACCTTACCAGACAACAATGGCTGACTTGTTGAGTCCAGGGGGGAGAGATGTGAGGGTGAGAAGTTGAGGCTGGAAATGTCCTCCAGTTGCTCACTGCAGGTGCTGCTCTCTAGCCTTGAACTCCCCAAAATCATTGGTGTCATAGACTGAGGGGTCTGCAGTAGCTGATGTGATAGCTACTGGTGAAGCTATTAGGGTAAGCAAGCAAATCAGGTCAGGTAGATGAGGCAGGTTGGGCAGAGGAGGAACGGGAAAAACCGGCTGGGTTACAGCCAGAAGGTGATGAGATGCTGTGAATGTTATGAGGTAACTTTGCACCAGGTATAAAATCCTGCCAGTATGGCCTCTTAACTCCAAACAGTGAGAGAGGTCAGAGATGTTCTGTAGCTTGTCCTTAATCTTGTCAGCCATGTAGAACACACTGCACAGTGACTGGTGTGACAAGGCCTGTGTTTGGGAGGCAGGCTGTCCTTCTGCATGTTCTCATGGTTGACTCATTCATGTCAAATGACTTGGCTGTATCACAGATTCTTTCACCATTATCCAAGCATCACAGCATTTCAATTAAGGACAGGGGTTTGCACTCCTATCTGTCTGTCTATAGCCAGACTCCATAATCCCATAAGGGGTGTCTGTTTGTCTCTGAGTTAATTGTTTTATGGGGAGGGGCACTAACCCTCCACCAACGCACTTGTTGACATGTAGGGAACACGTATGGTTGGTTATATGGTTACCACCCAGTGCTGTAAATGGTTTCCTGGCTTACAGGAAACCATTAGGCTTGTCACTCAATGTAAAACCATCTGCAAAGAAAGAAGAGTAATAAAGAGTGACAGGAAAGATGAAAAAAATATGAGAGGAGGGGGACACAAAAAAAAAATTATAATTGACCACAAAAGTTAGCCATTTGTGTCAAACAGGTCACTGCTGAGTGAAACCTCAGTTACATGGCAGAGATACTATGTGCATCCCTGCATAGGTCTAGGACATCACTCCACATATGGTACCCAGACTGGGGTAGAAGAACACATGGAAGATTGTAACAGCATCGTGGAGTCTGTGACATCACCACACAGGTGATTTAAGATATCTTACAGCCCAGAAAGATATAAGAATTGGTTTGATGCAGTTGGGATGAAATTTCCCCATAAAGGTGTTAAAGGGAAATTCTTGCATATTGATCTTGTGTATCCTGTGGGAGCACTGTATATAATCACAGCAGTAGCCAGAGAGGATTTGGTAATTTAATCCATAGAGAATCCTCATATTTTAACTGCTAAAAACTCTCAGTGGTTTAGGCTTAAATAAATCCACATGAAGTCAGATTGAAATTTTATGTACTGGTACTGGTCATTTTCATTCCATAAAAAGATATGTTTTGGTAGTGGTAGTAACTTTAGTAGTAATCCCAGGTTCATCTGGATGTGAACCCAGTGTACTACAGGCTGAGGTTGCCTTTTCCTTGCAGTCCACCACACATCTTTAAGGGGATACAATGTTAAAGCACATTTGTATAACCAGGCAATGTAGTTACTCAGCTTTATCGGTGCTAAGACCAGCACCTAGGCATTGGTAGATAGGTCTTGCATAATAATGGAATTTCATTGTATTGTACTTTATGAAAACATCATCAGCTTCAGTCAATCCACAGCATGACCAAGGCCTCAGTTATTTCCAATTCTATCCATAGATTGTTACTGATTGTTTTCCAGGCTCACAAGTTTATGGATTTCATCTTTTGTCTTCCCTTCCCATAACATTCACATAACCAAATTTGTTGAATAATAGGCCTGTTGATAATAGTGTATTCATTCAGTTCCTCCCCCTACCACCACTACCATGAGTAAATCCCATATAGAAAATCCACAGTGAATGTCAGGTTAGAGGAGAAGTGAATTTTCCATGGGCAAACTGCCTTTCCTGAAAATCTAAATGAATAATGTTACAACCTTTAGAAACTGGACTTATGATTATTAAAGTTCATTAGCACAGTACTCAGTGCATCAGTAATGATGCAAATTCAATAACCATCTGAAATTTTCTGTGATTACTGGAATATTTTCAGCACTTACAGAGCATACTATAGTCCATGATGCCATTTCATTATAATCAATGGCCTTATCCTGTTTGCTATGTCCATGTGAAACAGGGAGGTTTCGTGCAGAACTCTTTGTTCTATACGGCATAAACCCTCTTATGTGGTATTTGGAAAAATGAAGGTTCTCGCACTTTAGAAGGTAGGAGGTAGGGTTACTGTATCCCTATACCAATACAGTATAAGGAACAGGGTGTTCACACCACTACTTTCAAATTTTTTAATGACAAGAACATGTAAGGAATACAGAAGTACAGTGCTGTACTGTACATCTTTGGAAGGTTCAGTATTTAAGGAATTGATTGTCCAGTATTCCTTAGCACCATTATAAATATGATTAAGGTCTACTATTTACTGTAATAAGCACAGTTGTTTTACTTGTTATAAATATACTGAAGTTATATACAAGTAAATGTACTGTACCATGCAAGTCAGGCAAATACAGTGTATCAGAAGTTGAAATGTGATGAAATTATGCCTTTCATACTATCAAGTTAAAAATTATTTACATGATTAATGAAATTAATAGTGTATCTGGCAAAAAAGACCACAAGTATTTGTGTTCTGGGAGTATATAGCATAGTGCAATAACCCATTAATCATTGTCAGTGCTATACTGGTATTAAAACTCCCATCCACCCACCCACCCACCCATCCTGGGAAGGTCTTCTGAGTAAATAAGGGAGGTTATCCTTGAACAAAAACAAAATTTTCAATAAAAATCTGCTTGTAAAGTTGATCTCCCTCTCCTGCCACCACTTGAGTAAATTTTCAAGTAATCATTGAATCATTCCTTGTTCTCTGTATGTGTCTTATATCCTCATTGTGTATTTTCCATAATTCATTCCCCCATATATAAATCATACCATTGACTTGCTTCCATGCCAAAGTTTCCAACTTCTTCTTACTCCGTTATTTGTTCCTTTGACAGCTGCAGCTCAAGAGTAACTCAAAACAGCAGCATATAATATATTTGCAGTTTGTTCATGTACTGTACAGGTAAGCAAAAGCAGGTTCCAGGTATAGTTCTCTTTGTACATTGTATGTCATTTTGCAGCAGTGTACAAGATATATTTATGCTGTGATATGGTATAGTATTATGTCTGATCTCTTGAGCTTTAAATGATATGGAAACTGATGTACTGTATCTTCCATGACCTAAGGCATTATTAGTTCCGCGCTAATAAGCACAGTACTGTTATGTACTTCCTTAAATCTTTGTAAGTACAGTACCATATGTGTTTTAATTTTTTTCAGTCTATTTGTCAAGGAAAAGTACCATTTGTATCTGGTAGCATTGCCCAGGAAATACATTGCAAGTGTTATTGACCTGTTGGGTGCATGATGATACTTTGATGATGCCCTGCAGAATAATACAGAACATCTTACAACTTTGAAGCATTTACAGTATTTTGTGTATTAGACTTGCATATATGAAAAAAAAAAATTATATTTGATGGTTTAGCTGCTGTATAATCAGTGAATTCATAATGGACATAATTTCCTCAGCCCTTGAATAGACTCACTGCTTGAGCTATAACAGAGCCATAGATTCAGGTTTTCATGCCAAGTGGACTCTAACGGAAGGTGGCTAGTCTGCCCTCTTCACTGCAGTGCTCTTAGTTACATACCATATATTTATCAGAATATAAACAGTAAATGTTTTTCTTTCTTTGTGGATTTGAGCTGTTTTTTCTTGTGTACTTATATGCATAATTTTAAATAAATTCTTTTCTACACATACAGCTGTAATTATTGAAGCTTTCTTTGAATACCTTTTTCTTGATGTAGATTGACTATAGTTGGTTTGTTTTCACCTGACAAAGATCCACAACCCTTTCAGCTCAGTTGATGGGTAGGTGTAGACAGATTAGAGGCTTGATTTTGACTAGTAACCAAGGAGACTCATTCCAACTTCATAACTAAGGCTCACTGAATATATGTACCCATGACCTAGCAATCAAATTGAGAGAGTTCGGTTGTCAGATGAAAACAAGCCAACTGGAGTTAACCCATTCATTCTATTGACATAGTCTAGATTTCATTCTTTGTACCTCCTGACAATTTTTTTCAGCCAAGGGTAGACATTTTGAAATGCAGGTATCAGATGCTACCTTCATTAAACCTTCACCACTAGGTCAAGCTGTCCTTGGTTAAATAAAATCATCCAGTTGGATTAAGAAGAAACTAAGATACAAAAAGGAG
The DNA here is from genome assembly GCA_018397915.1 of Birgus latro. Taxonomy (NCBI): domain Eukaryota; kingdom Metazoa; phylum Arthropoda; class Malacostraca; order Decapoda; family Coenobitidae; genus Birgus; species Birgus latro. The sequence continues at coordinate 19,526 of JAGKTI010005056.1, forward strand.
AAATCATATTGAAGGGACTAAATATGTATACAGTACAGTATTTTTGGATATAGTGGTTGGTGGTGATGGCCATCATCCACCCACTTGACGTAGTGCTGCCTACTTCTTTCTTCACCTTTATCTTTTTTTTGTGTGTGTGTCTGCCTCACCCTTATTCTGTTTCTTTGATATTTCCTGTCATTTTTTATTACTCTTTCCTTTTCAGGCAGCTTTGCAGTGAGTAACAAACCAAATGGTCTCCTGTAAGCCAGGAAACCAACCCGTACATGTTCTTTACATGTCAGCAAGTGGTTTGGTGGAGGATTAGTGCCCCTTCCTGTAAAACAACTAACTCAAAGACAAATGGCCACCCTTATGGGATTTTGGTGTCTGGCTGTAGGCAGATACGATAAAATACAGTATATTGTATTCTTTTTACTTTACTTGACCCAAACTACCATATCTCCACCTTGACTGTGGAGTTACAGAAGTACAGTAAAGCTTCCCTATAACTAACTACATGGAGTAAGTCTGATGTGATAAAGCCAAAGCCCCATTAAAGCCAATGGTCCCCTCAAGGTGAGACTTCAAATATATGTTTGAATATAAATGGGTACAAGAGCATATGCTAGTACTATAAATGAAAACTATACCCATTTTACATTAACTTAGCCCATACTTTCATCCATTTGCAGTTTATTTCACAGCCTTGTCATTGCAGTTCTTCATGAAACTCATGTGTTGCACCCCTTTTAACAGACATTGTTTGTTACAGCAGATGGAAGTCCAGTGGTTTTGTAGCATTTGTTAAATCATACCCAGTCTTTCGAGGTACATTAAAATAAGATTTTATTGTAAATTCATTGTAGAATATAATCCTAGTCACAAAGAAGTGCTATGGAAGAGTTGTTAAAAGTCTGTCGGCCACTTTGTTATATGAAATTAGCTGCAAGAGGACAAAAGCCTGGGCCTAGATGAGAGAACAATAGAAGTAAGTAATAAACAGTAGAGTATTTGACTGGTTACTATAAGTGTGGAACATACAACCATGAAAGGAATGTAGAGGTACAGTACAAGCATGGTACCTATATAACTGTTTTCTCCTGGCAGAATTGGGCTACTACACCAATATAAATACCAAGTTTAGGCTGGGCAGGAGAAACTAACCACAAGTCAGGCCAAAGGAATGAGCCACACTCAAATTCACACACCATTCAAGTCCCCAGAATCCTGACTTCACCTTACTGGCATAAACCAGTAGGCCTATATTTTTTTTACTCTAACTTGCCCTATGTTCACCATCTCTCCATCTCGAATGGTTAGGTCAGCACTAGAATGCAATGCTAGTCATGAGGAAGTGCTGTGGAGAGCCTGGATTAGATCTTACAGGGGAGGGGGGGGGCTGCGGCAGTTGCAGCAGTACCAGCCCAGCAGCAGCAGCAGCAGCGGCCCAGCCATAGCGGCAGCAGCAGCAGCAGCAGCGGCCCAGCCATAGCGGCAGCAGCAGCAGCGGCCCAGCCATATGTCGGGAAGCCGACAAGCATCCCCTCAGGCAGGTGTAAGCAGACACGCAGCTGTTGCAGGTGTGGAGGCAAATACACCTGCTGGACGTGAGTTTAGAGTGAAACACGAGCAGAAGAGAAAGAGTAGAGAATTCGATGTCGATTCTATGTATAGCTGTGGGCAATAAATATAGGGAGGTGGAATAATGAAGGGAGGTTGAGAGGAAGAAATAAATGGAAGGGTAAATGGAAGGAGGAGAGAGAGATAGAGAGAGGAGTAATGATGGTGTTGGTTAGTTGTTTATACAGACAAGTGTTGGCTAGGCAGTTCAGACCGTGAGAGCGTGAGCTGACTACGAAACTTTGCGGTGTGGAAACCAAGCTGACGCGGCGATTCTGCTAGGGCCTCTACAGTGGATGACGCGGGTGACGTGTGGATGAAGGCGGTGGATGAGTGAGTGAGGCCATCACCCACCTCGCAACCATGTGACCTGCTGGTGAACATCGGCAACCCTTGAGGCCAGAAAGGGGTACGGACCTCATTTGAGACTTAAGGATAGGCAGTGCCCTGTGTGACATCGTGGCGGGAGGACGTAGCCTGGCGCGGGAGACACATCGCTGTGTAGCCGAGAGTGAGAGTTCCAGACTGACGACATGAGAGCGCTTCTGTTGGTAGTAAGTTAAAAGTACATGCTTGTTGTAAGCGCGGGTACAACCGGTGAACAGTGCTGTTATATTTGTCTGTCGTCTGGGACTGGTAAAAAGGACTCCTAGTTAGAAACGGAAGGAGCAAAGTCTTTAAATGTTTAAATGTGTTTTTCTTGTACTAATGTAATAGTGTAACTTTATATATATAAGTGAATAAAGAGAGTGCTTTATTTATAACAGCACTAGAAATTATCATGGGATTATATATATAAAATTGCTTTTAAAGCATATTACTTTTATAAGGGTTTTGATTTATTAATATAGTGTTAGTAATAAAGTGAATTGAGTGTAGATGTCTTAGTGCGGTTTTCAAGCACGGAACTTTATATGAAGTGAAATGAGGTGGGAAATACCTCAGAATATTTTGTAAATATTTTATAAATAATTTTTTGTAATTAAAGCCTAGAAAAGCCATATCATTCTTTCACTTCTTCCATTTCCCAGTTCTAAGTACATGTGTGTAGTGAAGCCACAAGTCGCGCGTTGCCGGTGTCTGGGTGATTTCACACTCACGCTACCTCAGTATTAAATACGGGAGGATAATATTCCCGAGATAAATATCATATCGACACCTAGGCAGCGGTGCGACACATAGCGGCAGCAGCAGCAGCGGCCCTCCAGCAGTGGCAGCAGCAACGGCAGCCCACCAGCTCAGCAGCCACAACAGCAGCAGCAGCAGCCTTCCCCCCCCCCTCACAATATCGCACCTGATTCACCTATTTCCCTGATGGGCTTCGTTTGCCCACGTCCACACTAAAATTTTTAGATGGACGAATTTCAACCAACCAGATCTGACACTAAACAGCATGGGATAAAACTGCAAGAAGACAAAAATCTGATCCAAGGAAAAATGGATATTGTGAAAGGACTGAGGAACTATATCTTAGATCCTTAAGGTGTGAAATACCTCGCCTTAGCTGAATAAAATCGTCTGGGGGTGACTAGAAAAAAAAAATACCGGATTGAAGGATGTAATCCTATTGAGAGTGGCATGGGGGACTGTAACACCTCATTCCTAGTGATATATTTTGCATATTACACCTTTCGGCATCTCCAACGCAAGTTAACACTTTGTTCACTTTAACCAGGCATAATAATGCCATTTCTCCATCATTAAGCAATAAAATGAAATTAAGAAGTCTGGAATATGGATGAGTCATGAAAAAGTGTTATGGAAAGTGGAATACTGTACACCGCCAAAACACCCCACCCAAGTGTAACACCCACCATAAGACGAGACAAACAAGAGGCTGTAACAGTGAATGTGGGCTCAGCGCGAGACAGGCCTACCTCTACCCTTGCCCTACGCCCTTCTCGCACTCAGGTGCGAGGGTGAGCCTGCCGGGCCTGCCCCACCAAGAGCATCTGCCGGAACTCTCCCTCCTGCCGCCTTCGGAGTGAGAGGCGCCTCAGCAACGCCCATCGGGCTTGTCAGGCTCAGGGAGCGCCCACCAGATCTCCCCCCTCTCTCCCTTCTGTCAGCTTGGCAATGCCCATCAGGCTTGCCAGGCTCAAGGAGCATCCGCCGGATCTCCTCCTTTCCCGGCATGGAGTTACGGCAGTGCCCGTCGGGCTTGCCAGGCTGAGGGTGTGAGCTCATACTCCCCCTCCTCCACAAAACTGGACGGGAGCGAGTCTCTGGCTCGGCCCAACCCTCCTGTGGCCGAGCGAGATGTCCTTCTTTCTCCCCTACAGGTCCAGTGTGTGGTGGACATGACGCCGGGATCCAGTTTGCCCAGCTGCCCTCCTCCCGACGCTGATGGACTCGCAGGGGCACCCAGGCCGCATATGACTCCTGACGGCCTCCTCCCCCAGAGGCGGCAGCCCTCAACCCATGGGGGGCGCGTCCTCCTCCCCGGGCTCCCCCGAGGTACCTGGCGTCCTCCGCACCCCGACCACAGCCCGGGCCCTACACCGGGCCACTCGCCTCCTGGCCCTCTTTGGCCCTAGTCCTGAGGGCCTAAGTACTCCCGAGGCTGCCTCCCGACACGAGGCGACTCCATCGTCTCCTGTAGGCCTCCCTCCTATGCCAGGCCGACACCTGAATCTCCAGAGGGTGTGAGAAGCTCTCTCTCTCCTGCCACCACTCCCTGCCCTGTGTGAATCTACTCGACTCCCCTAGTGACTTCTATGTACTCCCCTTTTCTCAATGAACAACTCTCTACCCCTCTCCTCCCCAGTGTTCGTGTGCTCCCCACTTTATGAGTGAACCCAGCAGTGATTTCCCCGGTGGCTCCCGGTAAACTCGTAATCGAGTCCAGGTTCAATGTTCCCCATAGTGATACGAGGGAGCAACCTCCAAAAGGCGTAAGGCCAGAGGAAGGCCAGAACTTATTGTGTAGCCCCAAACACGGACACGTAGTGAGCCACAGACTCATCATTCTCTGTGTCACTCTGCTATTCTATATATTACTATAAATTATTGTAAATGATCTCTGCAAGTGCCACGTGTAGTACTCCATATTGTACTGTTTTCCTAAATCTGGTTAATATATGTGCTGTACTGGTTTGCCTGTGTTTTTGCCCTGTTCTTTTGGTAAATGTTCTAACCTTGTCGTGTTGTAAAGGACCCCCGAAAGCTTGTGCCTGTGACTTGCGGTACAAGGAGTCGTGCCTTAAGACACGGCAGTAAAACTGAGGTTTGAGCCTGTCCTTACGGAGCGACAAGTCGTGCCATAAAAACAGCGCATAACAAACCTATTCGAATATATGGTAACCATGCGTTATACATGATTCCCTGGGACTTCTCACTCTGTGTAGTCACCTGAATGCATCAAGTAAGTAGGTGGTAAGTGTTCTCACCTAGAGACCCTAGCATGTGCTCCCCATCTAGAGATTCCTACCTGTAGGGATCCTGCCATCTTAGTTTGTTTGTAGATATTTGCCCCAACTGGTGGGGACACGGGCAAACAAAGAGCCCATCAGAGAGTGCGCAAGTGCGCAGGCAGAAAAACGCAGAAAAAGCGGGGCTCCAACAGGCAGATGAACTGACGAGGAAGGGCGGGAAAGGCAGGGAAGAAGACGAGGGCTGGCGGACGATGGTGTGGTCGACTGCACAGATCGAGAGATCGAGGAGGGCAGGGCGGGACGGCCAGCAGGATAGACGACGCGGCGCCGATCGAGGAGGCGCCGTCAGCTGGAGATCGACGAAGCCGCCCCAACGCCGCCCTCAACCCCCTTTGCCCAGGATGGTGTAGGGCTAAAGGACTCGCCCAGCTCCCCAGCAGCAGACTGAAAGCCATGAGAGAAGGCCCAGCCACGGTCGACGGCGAGGGAGAGTCCCCGATCCGGGAGGACGGAGATAGTCGGCCCCGACCTCCAGGTCTGCTGGATCAAGGCCTACGTCCTCTGGATGGATGTGCCAGGCCAAACCCCCTCAGCTGGTGGAGGCTGGTCCCTCCGCGGGCTAGAGGTAGGTCCTAACACGACGAGAGGTGGACTGCGAATCCCTGCCATCTGAAATTTGCTACGATGCTTTTTAGAGTTAACACGCTACATTTAGCACTTTGCGTGACTAATGAACTGGCTTTACTAAATGCTTCAGATTTTAAAGTTTTTTTTCACCCTGAGCCCGTGCCACACCCGTGTGGCGAATCTCATCATCATAAAGTTCTTCAATGTATTATTTTACAAAAAATAAAAATTATATCAAAACAACACTACGACGGTAATGACAATGTACCCTGGTAGAGAGGTATGAATATTATTATCAAAACGAAATAGTGTTTCAGTGTTTTTTTTATAGCTGTGCAGGTTATTTGGGTTCAGTCAAATAGGGGACAACTGTATGAGATGGCACCCAAACTAGTGTGACGTCAGTAGCCTGTCAGACCGTCTGCTGTGCCGTGGTAACGCTCGACGACGACAAGCAAACACCTTCAATAATGGTGAGTTTGCTCTTTATTTGCATTCTTGTTTGTGCTGAATGGTGTGGGTAGTGACTAGATTCAACCAAAAAGTTTTCTGGATACGAAGACAAAAATGCCACGAAAGATTTGCCCATATTAACACAAGTTTGGTACAGCCGGCGAGATAGTCCTGGGGGAGGGGGGTGTATCCCCCATGTCTTTTGTGTTGCCTCCTTCTTCACCTCACTGGTTGTTTATTTTTCTTTTCATAGATTACAAGCTTTAGGACTGTATTCATCATCGACATGAGCGGTTTAGTACTGTTTTCTCATGAGAGATCACGTACGGTTACTTCTTTAACTTTTCCACAAGAATTTGTCGAACCGGCCTGATCTTGCAACCTCTTAGCAACAGAAATTTGAAAAAAAAAAATATCCACCGTAAATCAAATGAATAGAACAGTGGCTCAGAAAGCTTGATATTTTATTGCCTTTGCTAGCAGAGCATTAGAAATGGAGGATGAGTGATAAAGTCCACAGATTAGATTAGAATATATGATAAAAGGAATTTGGAAGCAACTTCATGACTGTTGCGGATGTTCCATATTTACGAGGCCAAATGAGTGGAAATAGCTGAATAGTTGGTCAGTCGGATATCCTTATAGTAATTTTAGGGTATTTTCATAGTCAGGTGTCCTTATAATTATTCAGGGTAATTAGCAGTCAGGTGTCCTTAGTCTAACCAGGGTAATTTACTGTCAGGTATCCTTATACAGTAGTTGTTTGGGGTAAGTGGCTGTAAAGTTATATAGCCTGTATACCATCAGACATATATTTATGCTTTGACAGAAGCCCAGAGTGGAATATAGCCTAATTGGTATTACTTGTTCATTGAATATAAAAGGGAAGTGGAGGAACAATTAGGTAAATAGATTGGAGCAGATGGGGGACGTGGAAGATGTATGCAAGATATTCACAGAAGAAATCTGTGCAGCATGTAAGGTGGTATGTGGGGTGAAGAAAAGACGAAAGGGGGTGCAGGGAACAGCATGGTGGACTGAAGAGGTGAGAGAGGCTGTGGCACAAAAGAAGAAAGCATATAGTGAGTGGATGAGGAACAGGGGCATTGAAGAAATTGAGAGACAAAAGAGAGTTATATGTAGAGAGGAGGAGAGAGGTGAAAAGATTAGTAAGAAGAGAGTGGATGAGGAATTTGGAAGGAATTTGAGTGCAAAGTGGAGGGAATGCAAGAAAATGTTCTAGAGGTAAAGAGAGTTAGACAGAGTGCCAAAGAAGTTAGTTGGGGAGTGAAAGATAAAAATGGTAGATTTCTAGTGGAGAAGGGAAAAAGTGAACAGATGGAGAGAACACTTTAGTGAATTGTTGAACATAGAGAATGAAAGTAATGCAAGTACTGTGTAAGTGGCTGGGGAATGGCTGGGAGAAGGAGGGGTGTGGGAAGAGAGGAAGAAATCAATAGGATGGAAGTTGTGGAAGCACTGAAGAAAGTTAAAATGGGGAAAGCCCCAGGAATTGTTGGAGTGTGTGGTGAAATGTTGAAGTATGGGGGAGATATAGTAATAGAATGGATATGGAAGGTGTGCAGATTGGCCTGGAAGGAAGGTAGAGTCCCAGAGGATTGGAAGTCAGGTATGATTATCCCCCTGTACAAAGGAAAAGGGGAAAAGAAGTGTGTGGTAATCATAAGGGCATTTGTCTTCTTAGTGTACTAGGAAAAGTATATGGTAGGATAGTTATTGACAGAGTTAGGGAAATAACAGAGGAATTAGTTGGAGAAGAACAGGGAGGTTTTAGGAAGGGAAGGGGTTGTGTAGATCAGATGTTCATTCTTAGATCTCTAGTGGAAAAGTTTCTAGAGAAGGGAAAGAAGTTGTATGCAGCCTCCATGGATTTGGAGAAAGCATATGACAGGGTGGATTGTAAAGTATTAACCCGAGGAATCCCATCAACGTATGGGTACGTTGCAACGTTTTGTCACAGCTACACCCTTCGACGTACGGGTACGTTGCGCAATTGCAAGGGTCATAATTTGCACAATTTTCAAGTTTCATGGGTGATTTTTGGTAGGCATATGTGGGAGACCTTCCTCTACCTGTTGTCAAACAGGGATACTGCCTTGCCCCACCAAAACCCCCCTCCCCTCCACACTGGGCAATTCACCTGTTAGCTTAACCTGGCCAGTAAAGGTATGTTGCCCCACGGTCTCTCCAATGACGAAATTCTCGGTGAAAGTGATTCCTGAGGTGGAGGACAAAGAAATAAAGAAGCTAGAGCAAGAAACAAACAGAAGTGATGAGGTGGTAATGTCATAAAGGAAGGTGCCATATGTGGATGTGTTTGGTGACTGAACAATGCTTCTGTTGCCTATATAAATGTGTGAAAACCAATATAGTCTTGTACTGCACATAAATTGGTACCAAATACATAAATAAATACGTAATTTAAAGTGGCTTGAATTAGTTAACCCTTCCATAGTTCTTTTTCTTCAGCCAGTTACCCTGAGAAAGAGGGAAAATGTAAGGCTGACTCCACCTGTAGCACCATTTATAGCCTCAAGAGGGCGATTTCTCTATGAATTTTCGATGTTTCTCACCAAAAGCGAAGGTTTGAGCCAAAAAAAAAAAAAAAAATCCGAAAATGCTCGGGACTGGGGGTATCGGAAGTCGGAAGTCGGTCGGGACGTGATGGGTTAAGAATATATGGAGTAGATGGGAAGTTGTTGAAGGCCGTGAAGAGTATGTACAGTATGAGGGTGCAAAGACTGCAGTGCGTGTGGATGGTGAACTGAGTGAATTTTTCCATTGAGGGTTGGATTGAAACAAAGATGTGTCATGTCTCCATGGTTGTTCAGTCTGTATGTGGATGGGGTTATAAAAGAGATACAAGGTAGGGCGGTGGATGTTGGGGCAACCCTAGTGAGAGAGGGCACTGTTTGGAAACTCCCTGTACTGTTGCTTACAGATGATACTGTGTTGTTAAGTGAAGATGTAGGGGAGTTGCAGGGCTTGATTGATGAGTTTGGGAGAGTGTGTAAGAAGTGGAATCTAAAGGTAAATGTAGGGAAGAGTAAAGTGATGGTCTTTGAGAGAGGTGAAGTCAGTGAATGTACAGTGAGATTGGATGGGGAGGATATGGAGAATGTGAGTGCATTTAAGTACTTGGGTAGTGTGATGAGTAAGGATAGAAGTTTAGAGGGTGAAGTGCTTGAAAGGGTGCAGCTGGGAAGAAATATTACTGGTTCCTTGAAAGCAGTGATAAGAAACAGGGAAGTGAGCATGGAAGTGAAAAAGCTGCTACATGACAGTATTGTGATACCAACTCTTATGGAAGTGAAGCTTGGACTCTTTTGGAGGGACAGAAGTCAAGAGTGAGAGCAGTGGAAATGAGTTATTTGAAAGGAGCATGTGGAGTCACATGGAGAGACAGACTGACAAATGAGGAAGTGAAGGAGCGTTGTGGTGTGGATGTGGATGTGTTAGACTTCAAGTCCGCCACTGCATCAGCTTAAAGCTCCCCCAGCCCACTGCTAGGGTGAAAACGGCTTTATCGTCGTCCGCACCCTCTAATCATCACAACAACAAGCATTAGGAGAAACACATGAAGGTGGTTTGGGCATGTGGAGAGTGAGAGACTGATGAGGAGAGTGTATGTGAGTGAGGTGGAGGGGGGGAGAGGTAGGGGGAGGCCAAGGATGAGATGGAGGGATGGAGTGGAGATATGAGAGAAGGGGGTGTGAGCTGGGATCAGGGCAGTGAAATGGCTGGGGACAGAGCGACATGGAGGCGATTTGTTTGTGGTCACCCTGTACTGGATTGAGGCGTCTGGTGATAGATAGATAGGTAGGTGTCATTGAAAGATTTCTGAAAAACTCCACATATTGTACACCTGTTACTCCTAGAAGCTGTATCTCCTGAGCTGTGACAAAGTGAGAAGGGCTCAGAGGATGGGTAACTTAGAATGTGGAGTTTATGGTCCCACTTAGTGTTTTTTTTTTTTTTTTGAGGGGGGGGGCAAACACAAGCTACCAGTATGCAGTTTTATATGTTTCTTTGGACTCCAGTCTTTGGTATTGACAACTTTTTTATTTACTGTTTCCTCTGGATATTGGTAGTAATGGAAAGGAGGATGTTGAAAAATACACAGTACACAAAATATACATTTGTCTTGTGGACAAGAGATGTTTACCACTTGCTTGCTAGATGAACCCGATCCAGCACCCTCTCCTTGGGTAAGTGGTTTTTGAAGGTTTGGCATAGTGGCAGTTTGGATGGTTAATACTGTATTATGGAAGGGGGGGTCTGGAGATGCAAAGTTAGGAACCCAAGGTTTTTCTGATGGCATTTTATTTGATTCCATAGAGTTTGGAAATGAGGTATTTCTACAAGAAATGAGGGTCAAAATCAAATTAATCATATTAAAAAAAAAAAAAAAAAACTTTGGCTTACCCACAAAATCGCCATTTGCCCAAAAGTGAAAATTTACCAAATTAGACTGTGTGCTCTGCTGTACTGTACTGTACTTCCAGACAAACTGTATTTAACTTATGGGAGCGTTTTTTTCGAGTTGGAGGAGGTAGATACTGTATAGTCGTTGTTAAACCCTTCACTTCCAGACATCTTTCTTTAACTGCAAAAGTCATTTGAAGGTGGCTTTTTTTTTTTTTTTTTATCACAGTGAAGTAATTAATATTGGCAAACTACCCTAAAATGACTGATCAGTTGTGGAATTAATGAAATCCAGAATAAGGATGTCCATGCCAACATTTTGACAGAGAGAATGTTGAGTAATATCATCTGACTTACTGAGATACAGAAATGAAGTTGATGGAAAAACTGTCAGTTAAAGCTAAGCAGTACATAAGAGAAAATTTTTGGTAAGGGTTACCCAGTATTTGTTAGTTTTGCACTATCCTGTCCTAACCCAACCAGATGATGAAGACCACATTGTTTGGTTGTAACTTAAGCATCCTTCAGTTCTAACCTTATCATATTTGGAAGGGAGTACAGTTCTTCCTCCAATTTTGTGAGAGTATGGTCAACAAAAAACCTCGCAAAATCAAAATCTGCAAAGTTGAAACAATTAAATATATGCAATAAAGGTAAATTGGTCGGCATCACCCCAAGGTAAGCACTTTTTCCCACTCTTTCTCTCGACTCTACCTCTTAATTTTATGATGATAAATGAAACAAACATGAACTGATGTATTGTACAGTAATATTAATATGAAAACATCATAGGTAAGAAACATAAAAAAGAAAAAAATGCATATTTACACTGATGTGAAGACTGGAGTGGTGTACGGGACTGGTGGCGGGGCAAGGCTTGGGTGCGACTACTGTGGCCCCGCGGGGCCTACGTCATCACCATCACTGTCGACAGATATTTCCACATCTTGCGTGCTTTTTCTGCCTCTCTCATGAAACCCTCGAAGTCGAAATCATCACTGGAGTCATCAGAATCAAAAAGGTTAGGGATGCTAGGATCTCTGGCTGCTTGAGGAGGGGTGGCAGGGCGGCTGGTTGATGGGGCAGGGCGGCTGGTCAGTGGGGCAGGGTGGCTCGGGGTTCTCATGAATTTTGTGATTAGAGACTGCTTCCTCTTGTTAACCCCATCTCTGTGGAGGTCAGCATAAAAGCGAAGGGCCCTTTCAACACCGTGACATGCTTCCTCAGCCCTAAATTGGTCACATTCGTTGCTCACGATGGTTTCTTTCAGCTGGTCAATGACGGCAAGGATATTGGCCAAGTTATGCATCGTTAATTCTCGGCGTGGACGTGGTTGTGGTTGCTCTGGTTGCTGGTTGGCTAGTTCATCTTCTTCGTCAACTCTGAACATGGTGGTCATGGCACTTTCGTGTTCTTCTTGTTCTATCTCCTTCACTTCCTCAGCTGTAACTTCACGGCATCCAGCAACCGACTGCGCTGCTGCCAACACTACCCTTTCAGCCTCTTCCACCTGCTGAACCTCACTACCTGGCTTTTTAAGGCAAAGGTGGGGTACCAGACAGCGCCAGGCATGGTTGATAGTGGCCTCATTTATTTCCTTCCATGAGGCAATAACAAATTCTAGGGCCTTCTTGATAGTAAATTGCCACCAGAACTGCCTCACTGTCATCTCTGGGGCAATGGGTCCATCTTCCGGGGCTGGGGCAGGGTCGGGGAGTTCTTCCTGTGGCAGGGGGTCATCCATATCCAGGTCTCCATGCTCATCCTCTGCCTCTATCATCCTTATTTCCTCTTTAGTTTCGTTTTTTTCTCTGAGGTAGTTAAAAAGTTTGGTGCGGTAGAAGTTTTTCATGTTTGCTATGATCTCCTGATCAAGGGGTTGCATGAGAGAGGTGGTGTTTGGGGGCAGGAAAATTATTTTCACACCGGGGTGAACATCTGCGAGATAGTGTGGATGGCAAGGGGCATTGTCCATCAGAAGGCACACTTTGAAGGAAAGCCCTTTTTGTTGGCACATGAGATGAGCATCAGGCACAAAATGCTTCTGAAGCCATTCCTTTATGATGCTTGAAGTCATCCAACCATTATCAGAACAGTACCAATAAAAATCAGAGATGCTTTCCATGCTCCTTATATTATTATAGCACCTTGGATGCCTTGCTGTGTGAACGATCACAGGTTTCATTTTGCAGGTGCCTGATAAATTTAAGGTCAGCATGACTGTAAACCGCGACTTGTCTAGTTTATTTCCTCTTGCTTGTTTTTGGTGTTTAGCATTGTAGGATGACCTTGGCATGGCCTTCCAGTTCATGCTTGTTTCATCTAAGTTAAAAATTTGATCCTTGGTGTACCCTTCCTCCTCTATTATGCCCCTCTAAACACTGGGAAAGATGTTGGCTGCTTCGTAGTCAGCACTGCCTTGCTCGCCACTGAACTTGATGTGTTTAAACCCCTTCCTTTTGAGGAACTGGCATAGCCACCCACTCAATGCCTTGAAAGGTTTTGTTGGAGGATTTATGGCTTTTTTAAGGCATGTGTGATAGAATATCTTTGCCTGCTCCCTAATATGGCGTCCATCTAATGCAACCCCTTCCTTTTCCTTTCTTTGTTTGTAGTGAGCAAGATATCTTTCCATTTTTATTATTACTTCTTTGTTGGCCACCTGCATTCTACCATCAAACTGAGCACCTCCATAGTTCTTAGCTGCTTGCTTGATTTATTCACTGTTCTTTAAAGTCATTCTCACTGTCGATTCACCAACACCAAACTCCTGACCAATAGCAGAGTTACCTTTACCTGCTTCTTTCCTTTCAATCATTTTCAATTTGGTCTCCAAACTTATTTTCTTGTTCTTCTTACCTGTTGGTGCCATGATAACACTCGTGCAAGGTTAGACTGCTGGGATATTGCTAGGAGCACCACGAAATTGTGAGGGTCAGTGACCTTGGGGCGGCAGAACACTGAACTAGGAGGCACAGTACGCCCAGCGAACCATGACGTCACTACTCCGCGTGGCAAAGTAGTGCGGGAAGACGACTCTCCCACCACTCGACCTCGCAAAGTGTGTGATCGCTCGCAAAGTTCATAAATGTTAAAAAAATAAATGACTTTTGGAACTACCTCGCAAAATTGGTGATTCGCAAAGTTGAAGGATGTACTGTACATACGAAATATAATGGAAACCTTACCTAAGAAAACTTAACTGTTAAAGCCACGTCCTTTGATCCAAACCCTTTCTTCCCGCCATATTGGTTGAACAGCACAGAACTTGACTGAAGAGACAAAAAGAGGTCTGAGGTGCTATAAGATGCAGTCTCAGATCTGGAGTCAAATTAGAGTGAACCTTGACATCTTTCTGTTGTAACCTTGGCTTAAATTTCCTGTTCCCTATATTTCTTTCATTTAAAAATTTGTTATTCATAATTTTTTGTTTGCTGATTTGTTTTATATTTGTTATGAGTTGATAATTATATGGAGAAGGAGAGTCCGTATCTTAGCAAAACACTATAATTTTTCATAAATGCCCATAGATTAGAGTACATGTGTATTAAAGTCTGAAGTTTGAAAAACACATAACAGTAGTTGAGTTTTCAGTTTACTTCTTATGAATATGTTACTTTAGCACTGCACAATTATTGCCCCTTAAGGGCCATAGGGATACCATATGCAAACATTTATCTGTACTGACAGGGAAGATGTGTTATAGATCCTCATGTATCCCATTATTCAATTACATTTTTTATTTTAATCTTGCTGTGTCCAGTTTTTATTTAACTTTGAAGTGACTTGTAGTAGTAAAGGGGTGTGTGAAGGCTATATCGAACATCTCCAATCTGTAAAGTCTCCCCTTAGCAGAATATGAGTGACTGGAGATTGCAAGCATAAAAGTGCATCATTTGGCTTACTGGGTTAATCACTGGCAATACAACCCAGCATTCATCCTTCTGTTACTCATGTTGAGGTAGAACCTGTACTTGTGTACCTAAGTGGGGCAGGTGGTCAGATATGGTACTTTTTGTTTTGCGATCAGAAAGAAAGTGCATCCTTGAGCGAAAATGATTACCATAACCAGTAAGAATATGACTTCAAAGTGTTTTGTTTTTCATTCCTCTCTTTCCTCTTTTTAGGCAGAACCCGTGCGTGTGTGCATCACTGGGGCAGCCGGTCAGATTGGTTACTCCTTAGTGTACATGGTGGGGTCAGGGGTGGTGTTTGGGGCCGACACTCCAGTCATTCTCCACCTCCTTGACATCACCCCCATGATGGGTGTCCTCAATGGGGTCTGCATGGAAATCATGGACTGTGCCCTGCCCAGTGTTCGAGGTGAGGCAAATGCCTATGTTTTTGTTATTGTTAGAGGTCGTACAATATAATTTTTTAAACGTAACTTGGTTTCATTTTTTATTGTCCAGGAAATTTCTTTCTTAAGGATTAGTGCATGTGTGAAGGTGGAGAAAAAGCTTGATGATAATTGTAGTGTTAATTGAGATGTAAGACAGGGATGTGATACAGTGTATCAATTAACATAGGCTGTATGATTTAGTGTGTGTGTGTGTGTGTGTGTGTGTGTGTGTGTGTGTGTGTGTGTGTGTGTGTGTTCTTACCTACTTGGTCTTACCTAATTTTATCTTGACAGAAATGAGTCAAGCTCGAACTGTCCCGTGTTTTGAATCATTTTTATCATACATAAATTTATGAACAGTTTTGGCTCACACTACTACATTTGGTAGGGCATTCCACTGATCAGTTGCTCTATTTGGGAAACCGAATTTCCTTATGTCTCTATCACCTCTCTTTTTGTACAGTTTTCTGCAGTGTCCTCTTAATGTTGCTTCCCCTTTGGTTATATATATACTCATTTACATCTGTTTTCTCTTTTCCTGTGATGCATTTGTATAACATAATCATGTCTCCTCTTTTCCTTCTCTCATGTAATGTTGGTAGGTTTAATTTTTCAAGTCTTTCATCATAGCTTAGGTCCCTTAAGCTTGATGCCCATCTTGTAGCTGCCCTTTGTACTTTTTCAGTCTTATCTATGTGTTTTTTTGAGATGCAGATTCCAGACTACTGATGCGTACGTACTCCAGAGTTGTTCTGGTGAATGATGTTATCTTTCTCAGCATGTCTTCATTTATATATGTCACCCTTATCTTCAGTGTCGGGACCAACTTGCCTAGCCCCAGGCTTTTACGCTCCTCATGGGGTAACATAGGATTGTTTGATGGATGGATGGACAGAATGCTACCTTCATATTTGTAAGCAGTGTGTACATGTTCCTAACTTTTTCACTAATGTGGTCAGCCAACTGATAGTCTGTTATTGATAATCACTTGTAAATCCATTTCCTTTTCTGATGTGCGTAGGGTTGAACTTCGTAACTTATAGTCTCAGTCTGTTCTTTTTTTTTCACTTTTACCAAATTTTATTACATTATATGTGTCCACAGTGAATTCCATTCACCATTTTGCTGGTGAGTCTCTTGAGTGTGTGGAGGAGTTTTGTTATTTGGGAGACATGTTATGTTCCAGAGGTGGGGTTGGAGTTAGCTCAGTTGCTAGGGTGAGAAGTGGTTGGAAGAAGTTCAGGGAGCTGTTGCCTCTCCTGACATTGAGAGGACTCTCCTTACATGCTAAGGGGTCTTTGTATGCAGCATGGGTTAGGAGTGTGATGCTGTATGGTAGTGAGACCTGGGCAGTAAAGGAAGAGGATATTTGCAGGTTTAAACGTACAGAAATGACAATGATTAGGTGGATGTGCAGTGCGTCCCTGCATGCAAGGCCTGGGGGTCCGGGTTTTCAATGGAAGAGTTGAGAGGTAGGATGGGACTGGAGCGTATTGGTGTTGTGATGAGGGGAGGTAGGCTGAGGTGGTTTGGACATGTGGAGAGGATGGGGGATGATAATTGGGTACAGAGGGTGAGAAGTGTTAATACTGGGGAAGGGGTTAGGAGGGGTAGACCGAGAAAGACATAACGAGGTCATTAATTGTGATTTATTTAAGGGTTAAGGGACTGAACAGGAAGGCTGCCAAAGATCGAGCAGCATGGAGAGCCGCCATTAGGTGACCAAGGCCGACGCATGCAAGCGTGTTGGAGCCTTCAAAAACAAAACAAAACAAAACAAAACATATTGCACCATTCATGGAGCTTAATTCCTCTTCAGGCTCTGTGCAAGAGTTTGTCGTTTTTGTTTTTGAAGGCTCCAACATGCTTGCATGCGTCGGCCTTGGTCACATAATGGCAGCTCTCCATGCCGTTCGATCTATGGCAGCCTCCCTGTTCAGTTCCTTAACCTTGAGGTCACACTTAATGACCTCGTTACATGTCTTTCTTGGTCTTCCCCTCACAACCTCTCCCCCAATATTAACACTTCTCACCTTCTGGACCCAGTTATTATCCCCTATCCTCTCCACATGCCCAAACCATCTCAGTCTACCTCTCCTCATCACAACACCAGTACTCTCCAGTCCCATCCTACCTCTCAACTCATTGATCGTAAACTCAACTCCCCCAGGCCTTGCACACAGGGATGCACTGCACATCCACCTAATCATTGTCATTTCTGTATGTTTGAGCCTGCGAATATCCTCTTCCTTTACTGCCAAGGTCTCACAACCATACAGCATCACACTACTAACACCTGCTGCATACAAAGACCCCTGTGTTTGTAATTTTTCTTTGTATTTTTGCATCATCAGCAATCATATTTAGGTAGCTTCCATTTCCAGTGCTCCTGTCAATGTCATTTACAGTATATATACTAAAAACATAATTGCTGCCGGCACCGAGCCTAGTGGAACTCCACTTGTCACTTCTCTCCATGATGAGTAATATCCCCTTAGCAATGTTCTGTGTCTGTGTCTCTCTGTGTATCTGTACCTCCACTCCACCAACATGTAGTGCTCTGCAGAGATTGTATGTAGAGTGAGAAGTGCTTTTAAGTATGAGTGTTGTGTTGGAGTGGCTTTGAATGTGTGTGTAGGCATTGAACCAAGTGTAATCGGCCCACCTAAGCCGACTGGGTGAAAGCATTCTAGTATGAGACACTGGTTCAACCACAGCACACTTTATGTCCGCCAAAGCAATGAGTGGCTCGGTGAATGCTTTCCAAAGTTTTTACAACTCTGGCGGGAGGCGAACCCACGTCCATCAGCTCGCAAAATCTTGCATCCAGTCATACAGATTACCTTTGATTTCTCCATGATGGTATAGTTTTCATAAAAGTCTTTTGTGTAGTGCTCTGTCAAATGAAATCCAAATGTATGCTGTCTACCCAATCATTTCTCTTCTGTATTATTTCTGCAACTCTGTCATAGTAGCTTAGCAAGTTAGTAACATGATTTTCCCTTTCTAAAACCAAATTGTCTTTCCGTTATCATATTGTGTTTTTCCGGGTGCTGTACCCAAATTCTTCATATGGGATTTTCTAAAATCTTGCTTACGACACCGGTCAGTGATGCTGGTTGGTAGTTATTTGAATTTTGTATTCAGTATTTCCTTTCTTGAAAAGGGGCACAATGCTTGCTTTCTTCTTATATATCAGGTAGTTTACCTTGTCTTAAGGATTCTCTGAATATTAAATGTAATGGACTGCTTAGCACTTTTGCACATTCCTGTAATACCCAACACGAAATCTTGTCAGGGCCATTAACTTTTCCCTTGTCTAACTTCCTCATCTCTTCCTGAACCTCTTGTTTCATAATACAAATATTTGTTAATATGTATGGGCATGCTTGTTCATTTTCATCTTTCCCAAATCTACTTTCTTTAGTAAAAACTGATTGGAAATTTTTGTTTATTACTTCACAGATTCCACCCAGATCCTCCAAAAAACACCCTACTGACATTCTCTGTGGTACTCATACATAGGAAGTTATTAAAAATACATAAGAGAGGTTCCCATCCATCCATCCATCCATTATCCAATCCTATGTCGCCCCACAGAGGAGCGTAGGAGCCCGGAGCTAGGCAAGTTGGTCCTGACATTTAACCCGTCACGTCCCGACTGATTTCCCACCTCTGATACCCCCCAGTCCCGAGCAATTTCGGAATTATTATTTTTTGGCTCAAACCTTCGCTTTTGGTGAGAAACATCGAGAATTCATAGAGAAATCGCCCTCCTGAGCCTATAAATGGTGCTACAGGTAATGAGTCAGCCTTACCTTTCGTTCTTTCTCAGGGTATCTGGCCTCAAAGGAAACGAACTTTGGGAGGCTAAATTAATTCAAGCCACTTTTAATTACGTATGTATTTATTTATGTAGTACGAATTTATGTGTAGTACAAGACTATATTGGTTTTCACACAATTATATAGGCAGTAAAAGCATTGTTTGGTCACCAAACACATCCACATATGGCACCTTCCTTTACGACATTACCACCTCATCACTTCTGTTTGTTTCTTGCTCTAGCTTCTTTATTTCTTTGTCCTCCACCTCAAGAATCACTTTCACCATGAATTTCATCATTGGAGAGACCGTGGGGCAACATGTCTTTACTGGCCAGGTCACTGCTAACAGGTGAATTGCCGAGTGTGGGGGGAGGGGGAATCAGGTGAGGCCAGGCAATATCCCCACTTGACAGCAGATAGAAGGTCTCCCACATGTGCATACCAAAAATCACCCATGAAACTTGAAAATTGTGCAAATTATGAACCTTGCAATTGCGCTACGTACCCATACGTCGATGGGTCTAGCTGTGACAAAACGTTGCGACTTACCCATACGTCGACGGGACGCCTCAGGTTAAGATGAGAGTGACTAGCCTCACTCATCCCTGAGTGGCATTACATGAGCAGTAAACCCCAACCACCCCTTGGATATAAACCTACACCGGCTCAATCTGATTGGAGCGCCATAATTACCCTTTGAACCACCAGGTGCCAAAATTTGGTTATATGGTTATCATCCAGCATAGTAAATGGTTTCCTGGTGTACAGGAAACCATTTGGCTTGTCACTCAGTGTATAGTCACCCACAGGCAGGACAAGGAAAGAATGAAGGAAAGAAAGACAGAAGAGGGAGTGTAAAGTCACCCGTAGGCAGAAGGACAAGGAAAGAATGAAGGAAAGACAGAAGAGGATTGAAGAAAAGAAGGATGGAGGAGAGGAAAGGGCAGACACCCAAGAGCAGCACTACATCGAGTGAGTGGATGGTGAGCGCCCCCACCTACCACATAAGATTCACCCATTAATAAAAAAGAGTTTAGGTCACTAACCTGACTGGCTCTGCTGGCCACACTCGCTATCCCTGGCGCCCCCAGACCCTACCTCAGACACAGGCACGAGGCGGGAGACCACCAAAAAACAACAGAGGACACCCCAGTGGTCAATGGGGATACATATGGATGTGATGTCATGCAACCAATCACAGTGCACCACTTGCCTGACCTCATCATACGTGACTTGACTTTCAGTGGGCTGTCTGAGCTCCAGTGCCCAACAACTTGCCATGGTAAATCTGTTTGTTACTGCGGGATACTGTACATTTTTTGGCCACACTATAGGTGACCGCGTAAGTACCAGTCCATGTTATGCAATACCGCGTTATACAAGGGTTGACTGTAGCCTGTTTTAAATGTGAACTGCCACTATTCATGCTTCTTTGAAACAAGTAAAAGTTTCTCATAAAGCATACAGTATGTTCTTTGGATACTAGAAAAATATATTAATTGTCGAAAATGTATATGTCACAGAAGTACAATAGACTACTGTTTGCAGAAATGACAGTCTTATGATACAGATACATGGTGGTATATAATCAGACATGAGGACGAAGCCGGCTTTGGCTTTGGCTTCGGCTTTGTAACTTTCCAAGGGCTTTGGCTTCATCTTCAAAGCCAAGGGGTTGCCCTCATCCTTAACTGATGGTTAAAGCACCAGGGCCAGAAAATTTGTTACAGGAACATTATATGTTTACAATATGTGAGCAGTGGAAACAGTGCTTCTTAATGCTGCTGTAAGAGGATCGTGTTCTGAACAGGTGTAGAATGTAATGGGACAGTTTGTTTGTTTGTTTGTTTTATTTTTTTGAGAGCATGGCTGGCATGTTAACTGAAAACTCCATATGCATAAGAACTGTCTGATTTTTATATTTTCAGGTCCTTTCTTTTCCATCCTTTTCAGCTCAATCAAACATTAAATATTACGTAGTACTTTGTTTCCAAACTGCCCATTCCTATGGTCAACATTTGTATGTAAGAGATAATGGTATATACTGTACCAGTTACCCGTAAGTAAGATGCAAGGTATTATGCACTTACTCACTTGCAAGGGCTCTCAGTGTTTGAAGTTCTGATTTTCGTACTGGCTGGTTACAACTGGGATACTGTGACAGGAAGCTGATTATTGGCTTCATAAAATTCATACAGCTTCAGCTTTGTTTTTTTTAATGTTTACCAGGCTTTGGCTTCACAACTTTACAAAGGTGCCGACTTCAGCTTCATGATTTTCCAGGAGCGCCAGCTTCAGTTTTGAAGTCAACACTGGCTTCAGCCCCATGTCTGTATATAATAGGTTATTGTTTGTTCAACTGACAGCTTAGTGATAGAGAGGTACAATAAACCCATCGCATCCCATACCCATTGTGTGACAGAGGAAGCCTGCTGCCATGAGGAAGTAATCATGCAATGTTGCCAAAAAGAAATCTGGAAAAGTCTAAACTAGATTTCAGAATGTGGTAATATAGGTGAAACATTTCAAAATTTTGTGGCATACTGGATTTCAAAATGTGCTAGACATAGAATAAAGCCTAAGATCAGAATGTTTGCACAACTGACAAAGTTCAGTGATAGAAAAGTAAATTATGGTAATGATAAGCTACTGTTTTATTTGCACAGCTTTCTTAATGTAGAGAGGACAAAGAAGTTTTATGCTTAATTTTTATGACATTATCATGTATATTACCCAGTAGTCTCTTCTCCACAGTTTGTAGAAATACTTGGAAAGAGTCTGTCTGTCTATAGCCAGATGCCTTAATACCTTAAGGGGTGACCACAAACAAATCGCCTCCGTGTCACCCTGTCCCCCGCCATTTCACTGCCCTGCTCCCAGCCCCCCCCCCACTTCTCTCCTGTATTATATTGGCACAGAAGGAATAATCTTGTATTTATGTTGATTCAGAAAGAATAATCTCATCATTATGCTGACACTAGCCAGCATCAGTCTCCTGTCAGTCCAACCCCTTGAGGTTGGTTAAACTGTAGATGGACTAAACCAGCCTCAGTAGCTTAAAACCTCGATCTGAATATCAGTGATCTGGGATTATGCAGTAATCTAGGATTTAAACCAGGGATCAGGTTCATAACTGATACTTGAATTGGGGTCTTAGGTTATCAGAAACTTTTGTAGGAAATAAGATTCATCAAAAATAGGTCCTATCTGTCAGGCGTGGAATGTTATCATAAGCCATCAGGTAATGCACTGATTAATACATGCAGTTTGATGCTGTATTTTCTGAAAGTTCAGTGCAGTATGGTGCAGGACTGCTTTGCTAATGTAAATACAGTAAACTCTTAATTATTCATTGTAATTCAGCCAAGCCCTATGTTGGTTAAAGCAAAACTTTGGATATTGCATAGCACCCCCCCCCTCCCATTGGCTCAACATTCAGCATTGATTGGGCTATTGTGTTACTGTCCGTCTCGACCCTGTATTCTAATAACTTTCCCATGATTAAAAGATGAAAGCTAACTGTAAGGTACAATACAGTATTGATACAGTACAGTAATTCTGTACAGTACAATCCCAATTAACCAGGAAGTTTGGGGAATTTACCTTCCCAGTTAATTATTTTTCCCAGACATCAGAGATATACTCTTATACATAGGCTATGTCATTGCATTATATACAATACCATCAAACAATTCTGTTTGAAACATAACCTCTTCTTAAACACACCCCATAGACGTAACACACATGATTGCAGTGTCTTAGATTGGGCAATGCACACGGTAAGTTCATGTTGTTGAATGTTATTTATTTTATTCATAAAACATGGAAAAATATACTAAAGAAATAATCCTTGAACATTTATCGGTGAACTGATGATTAGGAAGGAAGTGTTGTGCTGTAGAATTATCACAACTCCCTTTCTCAGTTGTGTACGGCCATGGCCCACCAATCCCTCAAATGCATTCTAAGATGAATTTATATATCATGTTAGAATGCATGTGCACTGGCAGAGCAAATCTAGCTGATAGAAAGGAAGATTTGCTTTGTTGGATAAAATTGCTGTGCTTGCAGTTCATATGTATCTACTGTACAATCTGCAAACCAGCTGAGTGGTGAATGAGGGGTGGAGTACAGCAGTCAAGCAAGGAATAAATTTGCGGGCCGCGGCCCTGTACAACAATCCCTTCATTATCCGACATAATAGAGCCATTGGTGCGTCCGGATACGGAACAATACCCTACCTACCTATACCCAGCCTGAATGTACAATACCCTTCCTAATTGTGGCAGTGTTCTTCGGTCTTCCAGTTATTTAGACATCAAAACACACATCGGAATATCTAGTATAATGCTAGACACTAAGAAAATAATACATACCGGTAAACATTAAAAATCCACAAATAAATAAATGAGGAAGATGAAGGTTGCAAAATGAATTTTAATAAAGTACAGCAGTGTATCGTACAGTACTTACTACCCAGTGAATGGCTGACAGGCATCGTAACCCACTAAACTTCAGCTGGTGTATAGTAATCCCATGTGGTCTAGTGGCTAACAGCATCACTTAACAAATGTTAAACCCTCCTCCTCCTCCTCCTCCTCCTCCTCCTCCTCCCCCCCCCCCCCTCCTCCTCCTCCTCCTCCTCCTCCTCCTCCTCCTCCTCCTCCTCCTCCTCCTCCCTCCTAGCACACCCAGACAAGGGAGTGATGGAGTGGCAGGGTGCTCAGAGTCAGGGTTCTCATCCTCATCGCTCTTCTCTGTTGGCCCACAGAGACAGCAGCGGCAATCTCCTCATCAGACAATGTTTGACAACCAGGATTGACGTTGCTGTCGTCCAACCACTCCCTCAGCATCATCGACGTCCACATCCTTGCATGCTGTACGTAGACGAAGGTGGATATTGTTCACATCAGATCCCTCAGAGTCGTGTGAGACCTTGTATCCCTGAAGGAGGTGAGACCAACCACTTTCGAGGGTTTTTATGGAAATTTGCTTCCAATCATTCACCCAGTTGAACACTGCAGACTAAACATTGTAACGCTGAAGATTTTTCAAGGTCCGCTTTCCACAAATGTCGACCCCTTGCTCGTCCTCTAGCACCATCATCGCCTTGTCCGGGAACCTCCAACGATACAGTCTCTTTGCTGCCATCATCACACCTAGGTCCATTGGTTGAATGAGAGCAGTCATATTAGGTGACAGAAACATGCATCTGATACAACTGTTATCAGCAACCAGTACCTTCTCGGATGGATGCACAGGCATTGTCGAGAAACAGGAGTGCCTTCACCTGGTCGTGAGGGATACCAGGTTCCTCCACTTGATAACAAATAACCTTGACAAAGTGTCTGTGGAACCAGTCTCTGAAAATCTTACAGGTAAACCAGGCCGAGGTAAACCAGGCCTTCACGGAATGGTACCACACAACAGGCAGGCTATCCATCAACCCACAGAGACAACGTGGCTGTTTTGCGCCACCAGCAATAACGGGCTTGAGGTGGTGCTTCCCGTTAGCATTGGCGCAGCACAAAACTGAGACACGCTGTTTGATCAACTTCCAACTTGGCACTTTCTTCTCTTTCTCATCTGCCAGGGTGTTGGTGGGCAAGGAGCAGTAGGAGAGACCAGTTTCGTCAGCACTGTAACCTTGACCAAGAGCAAGGCCTTCGTCCTCCCTCAGGTTCGGCAATTTCTGGCAAAATGGCTCTGCATCCTCCACTGTCGCATCCAGAGCCTCGCTGTGTGTCTGACAGCCGACAAGTCTATGATGAAGTTTGAACCAGAAGAGCCAGCCTTCAGATGCCTTGAAGTTGTGCACATTGTGTAGATATGCAAATTTCTCGGCTGCTGCCTTCAAGTCGGTCCCATGTACAAGTACGCTGGCACTCCGTTGTTGGCAGAACCAAACCAGAGTCGACTGCTCGATGGCGGCATGGCGGGGCTGAGACATCACCTTCCTATGGCCCTTCCGGTGGCATCACCTTACTCATGTCCTTAGTGCGTCAGCTTAGCCTGTGATTTCTTGATACCAAACAAAGTTGATCGGGCCAGATCATGTTCCTGCAGAATGCATGAAGTGATCCAGCCCACTTCAGCCTTGCTCAATGTCTCACTCTTTTTCGGAGTCAAAACCTTTCTCTTTCGTTTCACGGGGCCATTGTAACACACACGAGAATGCCGCTGAGGAAAATCAAGGCCTGAAGAAGGTAGGGAACCAACACAAATGCAACAATGGAAGCTGCCATGGTTACAACTCGGCCAAGTATTGTACATCCACACTTGAGAGAGACCAAGGCGGGAATTGAGGTGCTGTACCGCCACATGAACTAAGTGTGGCCATGTTTCTACCAATGCTTGGCTATACTCATAAGCACACAAGTAAAAATAACCAAACTAACCTATGAGCGCAAGGATAATTTTCACTCAGTCAGGCAAATGTTCCCATGCAGGAGCAACACTGGATCCACCATACATCATGGCATCAGAGAGCGTCGGAGTAATCCAGCTGGCCTGGCAACTTTGACCATTTGGTAGGGAGGTGAACGGCCACTCATACCTGGGAGCGTCCAAGTGATCCAGCTGGCTGGGAGACTTTGACCGTTGTATGAGGAGGCAGACGGCCATTTTTGCCGTAGCTTGTGAGTTAGGGTCTGTATTAAGGTGGCGTCATATTGGACCGTTTTTCGCTTGTGGTTTGCCGAGTGCCGAGCATTTGCTGGTGAGCAAATGAACAGTATCTTCACACTCAACAGCCCAACCGTTTGCCGAACAACGAGCGTAATCACCAGTGGCGGCCCAAAGTAAATAAACAAACAAAGCTAGAAATGGCACCAGCCACCTCTGATATACGGACTTTTGCAAAATGTGCAGCTGTTACAGGAGTTTTAGGTATTTTCCAGTAATTGGAGAAAAACAAAAAACGTGTGTAGGTTCGATCATGGCTGAGAAGAGATTCAGAAAGAATAGTTCATTGATATGGTCCCATAACATTGGATATTCCCTCACTTTTTCCAGTAATGAATGTATAATGATGGAATTCCACATTATACCTTGAGAGGGACACTTTTGGGAAAACTTCCGATGAGAACTTTGGTGGAGGGCGGCCATTTATTTGTTTACATCCGGGCCACTTGCTGCTCGTCTGACGAGTTGCTCCTGTCCATCCGGGGAGCACCAGCCACCAGCTATTGCTTGTGAGAATGCCCTTCTGGCCAGCAAATGCTCGGCGTTCGGCAAACCACGAGCGAAAAACGGTTCAGTGTGACGCCACCTTTACTCGCGCACGGCCAGGAGCGTCCAACTGGTCCAGGTGGCTTGGGGACTTTGTTTGGTGAGGAGGTGGACAACCATTTTTGCTTAGCTTGTGGGTTAGGGTCTGTATTACTCACGCACAGCCGGTAGCATCTGAGTGATCTGGGCAGCTGGGGGACTTTAACCATCCGGTGAGGAGGCGGACAGCAATTTTTGCTCAGCTGGTGGGTTGCGGAACTTGTGGTCTAATGGCCAGAGGGGACAGCCAGCCGCCCAACTGATTTTTTGAATTTGTAGGCTGCCCAACCAGCGATATTGGAAATTTTATGTTCGGATACGGACAGAGAAATCCGGATACTGCCATAGTAGAGCCCAGGCCTAACATTCAGATACGCAACATGTCCGGATACAGAGCGTCCAGATAATCGAGCAATTACTGTACTTAACTGTGAGCAAGGGAGTCGTGATAATTCTACTGAACAACACTTCTTTCCTAATTATCACTTCACCAGTAAATGCTCAAGATTTATTTCTTTAGTATATTTTTCCATGCAATTTATCTGTATGTACATACTGTACTATTTGCAAAACAGCTGAGTGGCAAGTGAGGGGTGGAGTGACAGCAGTTAGGTAAGGAATAAATTGGTGGGCTGCAGTCATTTGCATAACTTTGAGCAAGGGAGTTGTGATAATTCTACTGTACGACACTACCTTCCAGATCATCAGTTCACCAATAAATGCTCAAGATTTGTCTCTCTACTTCATTTTTCTATTTTTTATCAGTAACATTTTACAGAATGAACTTGTCAAGATACTGTAAGATTGTCAGGGGAAATTTATGTTTGCATCCTGGCGTGAGGTCGCCAGATGTCAGGGGAAATTTAAGTATTTCAAAGGGATAATGATATTGTATAACTCGGTATACAATGTATAGCTATATGTGCTAAGAATGACTATCGAGTCATTTACTGAGAGAGAATAGACTTGTGAAATCGAGCAGCGATTTCACTTTATGCTGGCTCACTTCGCCAATTCTCTAGAGTCGAGAATTTATAGACTTTCTCAACGGTACACAGCGGAGACTAGACGCTCAATTAGGCTGTAATATTGTACCGTTGGCCTCTAAGAAAGTTAGTTTCTCCCCTTAACTATCAAAAATGATAATAATAAAGATAAACAGGATCTTGGCTGAGCCAAACTCCTAGCTAGCACAACGGATTTAAGGATTAATGCCAAAAGCTGGCCTAAGTACCAGTCGTGATTTAATACAGAGTTGTGCTAACGTGGAGTAGCAAAACTATATTAAATAAGTGGGAAAATTAAACACGACTGTTACATTTAACAAAGCTCAAGAAAACGAACTGTAAATTTATTAAATACAAGCAAATAAATTTACGTTACAGGGCTCCAATTCAAATCAAAGGAAGGGAATGCACTCACTCACTCAGACAAACAGCTAAATATCTCAAAAAGCTTAAGCCTAGGAAAAACAAGAAAATACTAATCGGTATGGATGAAACCGAGCTGCTGCGACGATCACCAAAGTGGGTGGGAGCTGCGGCACACACGCCAACACAAGCTGAAATCTGAAAT